>JAEUWP010000280.1:0-56819 GCA_018524725.1 Podaxis mareebaensis | reverse complement strand
AGGTGTTGGTGGTCCGATTAGTGGGAGGAAGATGACGGATAGACGCTTACACGACTAGCCGTCGTCCGATCTCCACAGTATCTACTGATTGAATCATCGTGTGATCACCTCCATTCGAGTCCCCACTCCCGTCCGTGTCGGGCGTATGTAGTGTGGCGGATGCCGACAGTACCCCAATCGTAGATGACTTGTCAGAAGGGGCCGGTGGTTTCACAAGAGCCGCTTTCCTTGCAGGGAGCATAGCCTGGGCTTTCTCATAAGGTTGTACTTGCTCCCCTTCTGCAAATAGCCGATCCTTACCGGTCTTCGTGGGAGCGGTAAAACGAGACGAAGAGTCCTGGATTGACGCAGGCTTTGAAATGCTTTAATGTTGGATGACTCTTAGGAAGAGATAACTTACCGCAGCAGCAGCCCCCTGTGGCTCTACTTGTATCCTCACGGGTTCATAGACACTCTCCGCGTATTCAGCGGCCGACCACCTAACACTTGTTGAAACATTAGGATACAGAGGCGGGCCAACGGGTTGGGACGTTGTCAACTTGATTCCAGCGCTTTTTCTTGCCTTTCCCTTTTCTGTGGGGGAAGACGCAAGTGGGGTGGAGTTAGCAGCGGACACTGAGTCCTCGAATGAAGGTGGTGGAACATTGATTGCAGAGAGGGATGTATCGAACGACCGAAATTCACGTGGAGTAAATATAGAGTTGGTCGGGACCGCGATGCTTGTACTGTGTTCCTTGCCTGTGGCCTTTTCGGTTTCCTCGCATTCTTTCGAGAGCGCGGCTTTGTCTTGCTTTGCCTGGGGAATTCTCGAACCGGATCGTATGGGTCCCCGTGATCTGCCTGACAATGGTGAGATATAAGGCGGATGAGGCCGATTTGGGTTCGGAATCGCTTTAAGGTTGCCAGAGCCACCGCTGCCAGTAGCGGGTCTTTCCGCGACTGTTGGTGGAGCATCTGCCTGGATCCCTTCACAAAGGGACCCTTTCTGCTTCCCCACAGACTGTCATTGCTTGTTTATTTGTTTATACTTGTAATCTGGTTCTGAGGTAAAGGCTTGCCTGGGAGAAACGTTGGGCGCTTTCAATACTCTCAACGATTGATAATGTGGGAGAGGAAGTAGTGCTCACCACGTGCTTTCCATTATCACCTGACTCGAGGAAGGGGGATAGGTCCTATTCCCTACACCATCAAAGTCATAGATTGCAACGATGGAAGCATTATCTCTCTGTCGGGGAGGGGGTAGGCACTCCGTATGAGGTGGGTCTAAAGATGCGCTAACTGTGGCGGATTGCTGCAGAAGAGACTCAATAGATGTAGCAGGAGAAGGGATAACCAGGGAAAGTGCGGGTGCCGGTCCAATACGTCTGAACGCGGATTCAACGAATGTACTGGCAGAAAGGAGAGACGAGATACCTGATCGCTTCCTGAGGGGTATTTCTGAAGAGAAATTAGCCGAACGTTTAGAAGAAGATAACTACATAACTCACCTTGGCCAATTCGATATTGTAACAGGGAGATCCATGGCGACATGAGCCCCCGTGCTCATCAGCGCTTTGACAGATAGCACATACGTCACGTCAATATGGCGGGCAGCGTTCAAGGTTGTAGTGGTGTGACTAGGTGGTAGTTGGCACGCAAGTTCTGCCCGGTGCATTTCTCCACCATACAAGACCGCGTTAACGGGGGTCTTGGTTTCTGCAACGTGTCTGAGCAACACCAGGAGAGCCTTCCCAGGAATTGTATTGAAGATAGTGGACTCTTTGAGAGTAATTTCGAAACCGCTGAGGACAAGTGTACGGAGTATTGCCGACTTCAAGGTTGCGACAACCAGGATGCGATCACCAGGTCCGTAACAGGTCTGACCTCGTTCAACTTCTAAAGTGACGCCTTCCTGAGTAAGTTGCCGCTTCTCTGGTTGGTTGTAAACGGGCCATGTGGAGTGTAATTCGTGTTTGTCGATAATCAGAGGTACTGTCTTTGCGATGATCGTATCTTTCTCGCGCAAGAACCTTCTATTATGTGAAGGGGAGTGAGCGATCCATAGGATGTATATATGTGACCTTACCTCTTCTGTTTAGCGCATGCAGTCGCTATCAGCTCATACTGGATACTCGCTACAATTACAGTCATCAATTCAACACGAAGGTGATGCATAAAAGACGTATGTACCCACCCCGATTATCCAGGACGATGGAGGGTGGTATCGACTCCTGTATTCGTATAGAAAATGGAAAGTCTCGCTGTAATGCATCAGTGCATATATCGTTGACTAGAGGATTAACTTACTGTATGTAGGATGTTGTATTCGTCAGACACGCTCCAAAGTGTCACCGGACCAGGTCCAACACAGTCGTAGAACGTGTTCTTATCCCCTCCACCAGGAAGTGTCTCTACTTTGCGTAGCTCGATGCGCACCCATTTGGCTAATACGCCAAGTGGCGGCGTCCGCAACTCGACAGTCTGGGGGGTCAATATCAGGGATGGGGGGCTTCTCGTATGAAGTAAAAGGATCTCGCACGCCTTTCACTGCTGCTTGAGGTCTATACGGACCTAGGTGTACCCCTGGATAGCCTACGGGAGGAGCTTTGAGCAGGTCGGGCAAGGCAATGGAGCATGGACAAAGTCGGGGTTGGGTGGTGGTCGAAGAGTGGTGTCGAATAAGCGATGGATGATACCACGCAGTCAACAGGACAACTGACACTCACAGCTTGGCGTTGGACATGGTAGGCGAGTGATGGGGAGGCAGGTGGTGGACGTATGGCAGGAATGGTCAATGACGCTGGCGTGGTACAGCAAGCTGGTGTCTTTTAATCTAATTAGTTTAGATCAAAGAGATCAAATCTCTCACGAAACACGAAGAAATTGTACCAAAGACTGATGTGCGAACAGGCATTAGGACCTGGACGGAAAGTCCCTTCGCACCTTATGGTGCATTCCAAATTTATCACTCTAGTCAAACACCCATCGCTTCCATCCTCCCGTTTCGGAGGACCAACAGCAGAGAAGGAGAGGTAGAGGGATACATAATGATAAAAGGCTAAAGCTAAAGCGATGAACAAGTAATAGACGAACAACACTAAGTAATGAACGAAGCAGCTGTGTCGAGGATATCAAACGAAAGTGCGGTGGATATACATATACTGAGAGAAAAAAAACAACAGATAGATAAGACCAGCAAGTTAAAACGTCCAGCACCCAAATTCGCGCTTTACCATAACCACAACGCTCATATCACGGCCTACCCCCCTCACTCCCCAACAGGTTTAGGCGGCAAGGGAGGAGGCGGTCCCGGCGCCTTAACTACACCCCCATGCCCATTCCCGTTCCCATTAATATAAACCTCACCGACACCACCAACCTCATCCTCACCCTCATCCAACTTCACACTTGCTCCATCAATCGCAATCTTCGACACCCTCGCATCCTCCTCCTGCGTCTCCTGAATATACTCCGCAGGCGGACGTGGCATCAATGGCGGCGGTGTTGGTGCAGTGTTGTTTTGCTGCGGCTGGAAGGGCAGTTGAGGAGACGATGACGGAGGTGGAGTCGTGCTCGAGTTTTGGTGGCTCGTACATCCATTAATTTTTTTCTGTGCCTTCGCGTCCCTTTCTTCATACTTTGCCTGCAACAGTGCCTTCTCTTCCGCAGCCGTCAAAACCTTTTTGTTGGGAGTCGCATTGGAAGGAGGTGTCGGTGTTGGACGCGCCCCAGAACCGACAGAACCATTCCTGAGAGACGTTTGCTGTTGTTTGGCTTGTTGCGTTGACGCTGACTTCTTCCTCGCAGCAGCAGCAGCAGCCCGAGCATCTCTCTCCTCAAGCTTCTTCCTTACCGCTTCCTTCTCAGCCGCCGCATCCATATATTGCTGTGCAGTATTGGTGCCCACGGCCGTCGCCACATTGAAAGATGGAGGTGGGGCTGCAATTTGATTTGATGCAGACTGGACATCATTCGCTCGCATTCTTTCCGCTAAAGCAGCCTTTTCCGCAAGAGCAGACATAGGTAGTGCAGCCGCAGCAGCGGAAGAAACGGAAGCTTCAAATGATGGCGGGGCGTCGGCGGTGGCAGAAGATCCACCCGCCTTCGGGTACAGCGAATCGTATGCAATCGGAGCAGGTCCAGCCGGGTCCGCATAACCTGAATTGTGTACCCTCTCTACGGCCATCTTCGCTTCTTCATATCTCTTCAGCGCAGCCTTTTCCATCTCCGCTGTCATATGCTGGGGAATGTTGGAAGTAGACGCCGGTGGTTTTCGTGTTCCACCGGACAGAGGTGAGACATATGGTAGAGTTGGCTGATTCCTGTTCGGATTCGAGTTGACACCCGCCATAGCCTGTTGATATAGCTCGGCCGCTGCCGTGTTGTTAATTCCACTCCCAGAACCGCCGGACACGGTACGACCGTCTGCGGGTGCGGCTTGGCGTTGAGTCTTCTGCACAGCAGCCTGAGCCTTCTCGTAGAGAAGCGCTTTTTCGTCTTTCGCAGACAACCATGGTTTATTGGCCCCTGAGGCCGGTGGGGTCTTACTCGGAGGGGGAGGGGTAGAAGGAACAGGGATTGGAGCAGGCTGTTTTCAACCTTAGCGCCTATCAAGTATGGAAATGCACGACACACTCACCGCAGCAGCAACACCCTGTACTTTCTCCACCTTCGACCTCGCAAGCTCATAAGCTCTTTTCTCATCTATAGCGGTCGGCCACCGTTGCTGCGGCTGTTGGGGGGAGGTGACATTTCGGGCAGAAGTGGCACCAAATGATGTTTTACGGATGGTAGTTTCCTCTGGAATTTCTGGCTCCGCATTTGTGATGGTGAATCTGTTGGTAGGATTGGTTGACCTCGCCGAGTTAGGACGTCTTCCAGGTGTAGTTGTGTTACTAGTAGGGCTGCTCGCCGTCGGTCGGGATGTCACCGGATCCTCTAGAAGAGCTTTGGACTCCCAATTTTGGCGGTGAGTGTCAGCCTTTCCGTAGCCAACACCATATCCAAGCTCATCGATAACAGAATTGGTGGTGCCAGCGGTAGTGGGGCGCCCTGATACGTTTGAAGCTGGTAGAGAGCTGAATTGATTTGCGGATGGAGTTCGACCGTGGGATGAGGATGGCAAAGTGCTGGCCACGGCAGGTTGCTGAGACCGCGGAGGGTTTGTCGGTTCGATAGACATAACGTGCGCGGAGGATGACGGAGGGATTAAAGAAAGTGCTGGTGCTGGACCAATACGCCTGCAACATGAATTTAACGAATGTATCAGGACAAGCGGAAGATGAGATACCTGATCGCTTCTTGAGAGACATATCTGAAGAGAAATCAGTCGTGTTTAGAGGAAGACGACCATACAACTCACCTTTGCCAATTCGATATGATAACGGGAAGATCCATGGTGACATGAGCCCCCGTGCCCATCAGCGCCTTGACAGACAGCACATACGTCACATCGATATGGCGTGCAGCGTTCAAGGTTGTAGTGGTGTGATTAGGTGGTAGTTGGCACGCAAGTTCTGCCTGGTGCATCGTTCCACCGTACAAAGTTGCATTAATAGCGACCCTGGCCTCGGTAACATTCGATATTTTGACCAAAGGTGCCGCCTTGCGCGTCGTCCCGGTGTGAGCACGGAAGATGGTCGACTCTTTGAGGGTCATTTCAAAACCCCGGAGGATAACGGTATTGAGTTTATCGGACTTGAGGGTTGCAACGACCGAGATACGGTCGCCTGGTCCATAACAGGTATGTCCTCTTTCGACAATCAGAGTGACACCTTCTTGAGTTAGCTGTCGCGTTTCTGGCTGGCAGTAAACGGGCCACGTAGAATGCAGTTCGTGTTTGTCGATAATTACTGGTGCTATCTCTTTCGCAACGATGTTCTTCCGTTTACGCAGAAAGCCTCTGTATATGCAGGTTAGGTGAGCAATCAGGGTAACATGAGTATATGCACTCACTTTTTGCCCTTTATACACACGGTCGCTACCAGCTCGTACTGAATACCAGCTATAAAGGGGTGATCAATTCAACACTAAACACGTGGTTGAAGAAACATAAACTCACCCCGATTCTCAAGAGCGATAGTGGGCGGTATCGACTCCGGGATCCGTATCGAAAATGGAAAGTCTTGCTGTAAATGCATCAGCACATGTATCGTTGACGAGGGGACTGACTCACTGTACGTAGGATGTTGTATTCGTCAGGCGCGCTCCAAAGAGTCACCGGGCTGGGTCCGACATAGTCATAGAATGTATTTTGGTCCCCACCACCTGGAAGCGTCTCCACCTTGCGCAACTCGATGCGCACCCATTGGGCCTTGACACCAGGACTCGGTGTTCGCACCTCAATAGCCTGTCGAGCAGAGGTTAGAGAACGGGGAGTACATGGCAATAAGACAAGTGGGTTACGCACCCCTTTCACCGCAGCCTGGGGCCTGTCCTGACCAGGGGGTATACCAGGATAACCTAACAGGAAAGATATTGAGTGGGCAGAGCACAGAAGCTGGGGGAGATACGAACCATGAACAAAGTCGACGTTGGGCGGCGGTCGGAGAGTGCTACAGGACAAACAATGAATAACAATAGATCATGAAGGGAGGAGACAGCACTCACAGCTTAACGTTGGACATGGTCCGGGAGATCGTCGGCGGGGGCGGGAGATGGTGGTGGTGGGAGAGGGCGGTGAAGAAGGTGACAGGTGATCAGGGCATGGCCAGGGGTGATGCTGACGCGCAGTGAGCGTCTTTTGGATCACATCACCATCATTTCCCAGAACACAACCAACCCCAATATCAACCCATAAAACACCATCAAACTCGTACACTCCACCTCGATACCTCGGTTTGACTCCTCACATTTGGAAAGACTCTCACCGGCTACTCAGGCCTTATGAACTGGCTTTGCAAAGCTTTGCAGCCAGAAGCGCTTTCTTTGAAATTCAAACTTGGTATGTATCGGTGCACTTTGTTCCGGTATCCCGAAGAAAATGCTGTGCATGCTGTAATCCGGCTTCTTCGCCGGAATACTTGACAGGTGACTAATCTCCAATCAAAACGACTCCTGAATGCCGAAGACTAAGTTTTGAACCTGCACTCCAGAAGTATGTATGGGAGACCCCGTTTCATAATCCAATTTCACTTCCGCCTATACACAATCTCAACTACACACTGTATCGTTCTATTTCCATCACAGTCACTAGTACTTCAGCCCGATGAGAGAAGAACAAACTTGAACTCTTGCTCGGTGCCTTCGGTATTGTTTTGCAGGAAGATCTGATTACACATTGTATGTTCATCGAAATGCAAACACCACTAGCGCCGCCACGTCAAGAGCAGACCGCGTACCTCATAAACCTTCCGACCCGGAACCGGACTTGGTACAGCAGTCCAGGCAAGATCCGTATTCGGATAGCAAATCTAGAAACAGCATCAACCACCCAAATAGGCGTATAGAGGCAAGGAGCGAACGCGATAGGTATCTTGACCAACAGGTTTAAGGTCCCAAACTATTTCCTGGTGATCGTCAGTGTTTTCTCTCCCTATGAGCCGAGCTCCCTTCATTTGCAGAAAGGCGTTTGTTAGCTTTCAGTCCCGGGCTTTGAACTCTAGTAAAACCCATACCGGCTCTGCGACGGCGAACAAGAAGTCATCGAATTCAAGGTTCCGAATGCGCCAGCCTATATCTGAACTGGCAATAGCAGCAACACGCCACTAAAGTAAACGTTTCACGACTTCAGTGCATATATTTCTCAACCGCCACAACGTACCTTGCTAGAATCCCCTTTATCAGACTCATCTACAAATATTCTGCTAGTTTGCGTTGGATGGAAAAATCTCGCAGCGCCAATTTGGCCAGATTTATAGATGATCTTATACGTCCCTGATATCATCTACAGAAACGCCAGATTAATTATGAGCACATTTATACCGCGCAGGGGTCGGGGAATGAGCTTACTTTAGACGTCGTCAACTTCGGAACGCTTCACTGCCTGAGCACTGAGGTAAAGGGTTCCTGGCAAGGAGCCCTACCTTATCTATAGTCCCGGGCGTCTGGCAAAGCTCAAGTGGCATTAATTGCGCATTGGAGATTAACCCTCTTCTGACAAACAGCGAGAATGGAATCATCACTAGAAGCTTACTAACGACCGAAGTAAGCCTTCGTATTCAATTCGAGGAGTGCTAGGGACCCGCTCTGTCGGAGGCAGGTTGAAGTCCCACGTAATACTTCCCAAAAGCCGGAATTCATGAAGGACTTTGTGGAATCCTCTTTAATAGCGCAAAAATAAACCCTTCAAAATGGCCCAGGAGAACCTACCATCTCGATGGCATTGTCCCAGATTATCCCTCCCACATTGGTCGTCGATAAAAATAGGGAAGCATGCAAGTCGTTCCCCACCAACCGCCACTCATGACCATCCACCGAAAACCTTGTATATCACTCACTTCGCTATTAATCTTGCTTTCTGCCCACTTGCCTCCGCAGTGCGGTACAGATCAGATCACGGCCGGAACTAAGATTCAATCAAACCAGCCAACTAGCCCGCCGCTTTCTTGATGTTTGGGCATTATAATGCAGGCGCATAAACAGAGTGTTTATCGGATATGAATTACAATTTTGAGGCATTTTGTGTGAAGTAGAGAGCAAAATACATGTATTCGCCACTACTGGGGGCACGTCCAAATTCCCGCCAGTTGATAGTAGGTCACTGACATGCTAGCCAAAAGATTGGCCGAGGTGATATTGCTTCAATTACATAAATCAGACCCATCAGTAAAAAGGCTTAGACCTGTCAAGATCATACAAGTCAGGATAAGGACTACAAGTTATGTCCAAGCACTACCAGTCATGGCCACTGTCAAACTTAATGCATACATACCCAATGTTACGTGAGCTTACCATATCAGGGGACAAATACAAGGCAGTCCCATCATGTCCAAAGTATACCAGGTAGTCCCATCATGTCCAAAGTATACTAGGCTTACCATCAGTTACAGCACCAAAATTTATTAAACAGGGGCTTGAACCCCCAACCTTCTGGAGATCTATCCCAATACACCTCTATCAAGTTTATGAGGTGCATTAGAATTGGCCAGACTAGGAGTTGAACCCAAGACCTCCTGAGAGTAGCCAGACAATTATCCAGTTGAGCTATCAGGCCTTACTAGGCCTTGTGTTATTATAATATATAGCCCATTACCTGCTTTGTCTCATTAGAGGGAGAGGTTAGTTCTAAGTCCTTGTAAATCCTTTTTCAATACACAAAGGCATCTCCCTTACACTTCAAAATATTTAATTCCAGCCCCTCAATAATGATAAGGTCATCAAAAAGATATCTAAATGATGGTAAGGTGCTTACAATGATGGGTCTATGATGGTCATGCATTGATGATGATGATTTAATATATCATTGTTCCACAGATGATGGTAACATGCTGGTCATCTCACCAACATGCTTTTACCCAGTTAGGTAGTATCTCACAAGGATGTTTTTTATCTGGTAATTTCAGTACATGAATTCATTTGCTTGGTATTCTCAGAGCCAACTTTTTCTAAGTATCTAATATCCACAAAATGATGTCAGAGTTTCTTAAGGTCTCCAAGCCAATAACATCTTTTGGATGTTTTGCTGATGGCCCATTAATTGGAGATCCCTTCAATTCTGAGCTTTTCATTTTCTTTCTAGTCCACCCTGCTTCACCTACTCTGAATATTCAAGAAACTACCTTGCCTTGGGATGATGCATCAGAACACACACTCTCAGTAGTTGATTAACAACAATATGCATTCACTGATTTTACAATAGAAAGCATCCAGGATACATATGGTAGCATTGGCCTTGTAGGGACCATGCTGCATGATTCTTGAGTTCTAGACTCCAGAAAGCTCCGGGGCCTAGGCATGCACTCAAAATATCTACTTGTTCACATAGCCATCAAAGTGTTGACCACCAGTAATTTCAATCCATCTCCACCATTGTTAGGGAATATTCAAGTGTGCTTCCTGTAAGTAGAATAGAGAACCCTACTGTTAATCATAGGCCCATAGTTACCATGATTTTGGGTTTGTCCTCTAGAGGGGGATCTTCCTGGCTCAATTCTCATAGTAGACAAGTGGTAGGCAGCTTTACAGCGAGTATATTCTATCCTCCATCCAATGTCTCTCGACTTCTGAGCTTCAACTCCCCTTCTTACCTGGGCAGCCTTTCTCCACACTCATATTTGGTTCACAGGTGATAAAACCCCGTCCTACCAGTCGAATAGTCTGAGCTAATCAGTTCCCAATGAAAGCTCACAATGAATAGCAAATAAACATATCGAAGAGTTTGTAGATGCCACGAAGATCGTTGCCATTCAATACTCAATTGCTTGTGACCTTGGAGACAGCTATCCCCCTGTTTCGTCTTCTTCCATTCTGGAAATCTGGAAGGTTAACAGGCACCTGAGACCAATCAGAATTGGTAGCCGGTGTAGAGGGTGCCAAGGATTTTATATAGGATTTCAAATCATTACACAATTCGAGATGCCACATGTATTTTATCACAGAAATGGAATCGGGACATTAATCGGTAGGGATGACCGACTCGGAGACATGATTCGAAAACAATAAGGGATGCAGATTTCAATTTGATATTGTCTTGAACAACCTGGATCCCTTATTGATTTTGAATCGGGCTTCTGAATTGGTTAACTGCCTCGATTAATGTACAGATTCTGTTTCACTCTAACGTCACAGAAGGTTTGGGCGCCTATTAATAAGGTTGGACCCCGATGAGTTGCCGGAGCTATGACAGCAGGCGCCGGAGAATGGTAACGCAAGTCTGCAGGGACTATCCCTCAATAAGAGGTGTATGCCTCGCGCCATATTGCAGATAACAGGATTATTTAGGTGATTCTTCATCGCCATGGCTAAGCCACCATCGCTTTCTTTATTGGACTTGCTACGCCGTTTTTTCCATTCCTACCTCCGTCGCAACAAGCGGGGCACAACTATACGTTTGCATGCCCTTTTGATCGGTGACGGTTGACGACATTTTTAACTCCACTCAGCCCTGAATTAACACTCATAACGGAGTCTGAATCGGCTACGCCACCGTAAAACGAGGTAACCATTTCAAGGCCTGGATCCTGACCGCGCGCATGCTTAAATACAACCTCTTAGTCTCTCCTCCTCTCCCTAGACTACGCCCTTCTGGCCGCTTGTTTCCCCTTCTCGCTCACCGACCGCGATCAACGACGATGTCGGCGCCACCCTCACCCTCATTTGTGCCTATAGATTCCAACTATGATATCGGACCACTTAATGTGCACGCGTTTTACGGCGCGCTGAGCATTGGTGGAAGTTTCGCATATGTGTAAGTACAGTTGATGTCATAGCTTCTTTTCCTTGTGGTAGAGCATTGGCGATGACATTCACCTGTTTTCTCCAAACTTCCCTGCCTCAACAACGATGCGCTGGTGACAGAATGTTCGGAGTATCGTGCAACCAGATGGTGTGGTATTTTCGATCGTACCCGAACGATCCTCTACTATTCAAGATTTTCGTAAGTTCCTCTGTATCCTCACATCTTCTGACGCTGATGTTCTATGTTCAATAGATAGGCGTTGTATGGGCTGTCAGTAACAAGGTTCCCAGCTTCTCATCGCTTTCCATTTATTTGCAGTCCTACAGGTTGATATAATGAATTTGGTCTCGGTCGTTGCGAGTCTGTATTTCACATCGATCTTACGGGGGATCGGGATGGAGATTCGTGAGTTCATGTGGTGCAGTCATTGGTAAGTTCTTCTGAGTGCAACTGCCTCTGCTTACTCGTTGAGCTATTGAAGGATGTATAATGTGCGTTAGACCCGTTTGGCCCTCTTTGATCCTCGAGTTGATGAATTATCTCAGCTGCTGCTCGCGTCTACGGTAAGCGGTCCTTAAATACTATGTTTAATCAGAGTAATCTATGCCTTCTTTGACTTTAGGAACTATGTTGCTTCCTTGTTGAGCTGTAGGTCACAGAAATCAGTTCTACCTTGTTTACTCGCATGAATCGTGGAACAGATTTTTCATTTTACGCATGTGGCGATGTACGGCTTTCATCACCCAGTCAATATCAAGTTTGCTAATGATCTATAGTTGCAGAGAAGAAATATTTACCTATCCTCGCGGTACGTCCTTGTATGGAACCTGAAGAAGGATGCACTGAGTCTGATCCCATTTAGCTCATTCCTTATATCACTTCAATGGGTGAGCTGATTGACCAAGTACAACCGCTGCCCACGATCTAATCTTTGCCTGAATTTCAGGTTGCAATCTGAGTAAGTCGATGCTTCTTTGACTTCCGACACCTCTCTAAGTTCTCACACAACCCAGAATACGTATATGGAACGTCAGTCTAGCTATCAAGCATTTGGTAAAGACCTTTGCTTAGATATAGTATGGATATAGGGTTGCGATTCGGTGCTTCCCGGAGAGCGCGGTCAATAGCGTATGCTCTTTTTTCAGGATTTTCACGTTTTGTCTTGGTCCCATCCAATGAACAGATCTGGCTGATCATCTCATTTGGCCTCAAGATCCTCTCAGACGGGATCATTGCCGGTGCAATGATCTGGATGCTTCATCGCCGAAGTCGAGGAGTCCGTGAACGGTATGCGTTTCTCATTCAATCCAGCTTCCTTCACATCTCATGTGATCCCTCTTTCGCGCTCCGAAGAGGAGGAACCATACGGGTTGTCCGAGATCTCATCTACTGGACCGTAAGCACAGGTCTAGTTCTATGGTAATGATTCCAAGAATCGTCTCAATTCTGTACTGATTATGTTGAATTACAATAGGATTTCGGCGATTGTTTACACCTTAGCAGTACGTGGCGTACCTGCTGGCTTTTCAACTTGGGCTCCCCTGACCCATCCACTAGTATACTCTCTTGGAGGGAAACTACATTGGCCTAGCCATCTACCTAATCCGCGGACGGAGTAATTATGGATTCAACGCCTCTGCCCTTCAAATCAGCTCACCTTTCTTTTTCTAGCTTATGTGATTACCATGTTAGCCGTGTACGTTCTCCACCCAAGCCGTAACTTGTTGCGCATGCATTCACTTTCAACTATCGCAGAATCAATGATCGAAAACGGTGTCGAGAAGTTATTCGAGAACCCGAGTCTATCTCGCTAAGGTTAACGAACCTAACAAAGGAAGAAACGCAGAACAACTCTCCTCCGTCAGCCTTCTGGAGAAGTATGACTAGTGGGGTGGTTATTGATCCACCGCGCCCGGCCCAACGTCATTCTTCGTCGAGGCTCGACTAATGGAGGTTGCAGTGGGATATACCATTTTCCCCTCGCTGTACCGCTGGGTGTAGTAGCGAATATATAGCAGGGAATCCGCCAAAGGGCTGACTGGTTGAATTATTTCATTTCTTGTTTCATATTAAATGACTCGTTTACGATCCCTCGTTTCTGCAATGCACCTATCTGAAGTAGCTTTCATGAATAAGCAATCGATCCCCTGCAAGTTCTGTTGGTGATTCGAGAGGAAATTGCACGAATAATTCGAGCGGATGAATGGGAAATGTTCTTGACCAAAGCTGAAGCATTTGCGATCCTTTGGCTGCACAGTTTATTCAGGTTAATGATCTTAGTGCGGGCTGACCTGGCCGAGTATAAGCGACCTGCAGTATCTGGTTTTGCGTCTGCCAAAATGACTTATGGTATGATTTGACTCAGTCACCGTAACTCGCCCTATCGCAGGAAAATGATGGGATGTCCATTACACCCGCAATCCGGTGTATATCTAAGTCATTTGGGAAGGCGGCATGTAATATTGTAAGCACCGAAGGCCATTGCATGAGCAAAGGAGAAAATGAGCCAAAACGGTTTAGGAGGGTGCAGGGCATTCGACAGGAGGTTCAACGGGGAGACCGGTAGACCAGATTCGGCCGACGCGCAAGCCGTCAAATATGAAGCCTGAATACATCACCAGCATTCCCATTGTCCAATAATCAGCCAGAAAACATTAAAAAAGCGGTCAGAGAATGGACCTGAAACGAACTGCACATCTAGAACTTGTACTTGTACTTCTTCCCTTCCTTTTCCCTCTCCATCTTCTGCTTTTTCTTCACCATCTCCTTCGCAACCATGTCGGAGAAGTCTTTCTTGCTTCCTGGTACACCAGCATTACTTCTCGCATGCGCATCATATTTCCGTCTCGACTCATCTTAGTCAGACCCTCTAGCCCGGATGCACCAAGTATACATTAACTCCATTCTTCTTCTGTTTGGGCGAGTGTTATCAGCGAAAACTCACGACGACCAGTGCTGTAGAACATACTTTGCTGCCACGTTCATCACCAAGTACAGGAATTGCACCGCCAGTAACAGCAGACACGTCGTAGCCACGCTCGCTTCCATGAGTCTACGTACACTCGTCTGCTCCTCCGGCACAACCTGGTATAAAGTTTTCGGACCCGAGTCTTCCGTATCCGTTGGCGGCCTTGCGCCTTTGCGGAGCTCGAGGAAATCGGGTGTCTCGAGTCCTCCGGCAATGATCGAAACGATGCTGGCCATGCCTGACGGCGTCTCGAGGCCGGATGGTGTTTGGGTTCTTCCATCGAGACATCGGCAACTTCTTCCTCCTCTGATTCCTCCTCTTCCTCTTCGCTCTCCTCTTCTGTAAACGTTATGAATGTCAGTTTCGGTATCTCAAGGCGGAAGTGGTACGGACCTTCTTCTGACTCGAGTTCACTCCATGGTGTCTTGTCAACAGGTTCGCCCACTAGAGTTACGATGGGCACTCTTGGACGGGAAGTATAGCAAAGAGACACAGACTCACCCCAGTGTCGGCCACCGTCGGCAATACACCAAACACGTCACCGTGAGGCGGTCGATTGTACTCATCCAACGGTGGTTTTCGCAATCATGGAAATCCCACTGTGCACCTGAATTGAAATCAGTATCCATACATGATCAACGCGCGTTGAATTGACTCACCCCTTGGGAATAGGCGCATCCAACCCAGGTATCCTCAGTGTGGGGTAGCTCGGAGGTGGGCCAAATCGTTGCGTACTAATGAGCCAAGGAGGCGCGAGCGGAGGAATCAACAGGGCTTCGATTAGTTCAGGTGACAGATCGCTTGGTCGCTTCCCTTTCAATGACGTTCCGAGCTCTTTGCCTTCATAATACCTGAGCGGCACATGTAAACTTCGACGAGGTGCAATTTAACAAGAACTTACAATCCTCCAAGGCCCGTCGCGGGTGGTTTTGTCTGATACTTGAAGACAACGTCATGTAGTTTCTCCTAGTCGATATCAACTTTCCCCAATATGATGTCGCTTACGCTAGGACGTGTATCATGGGTGGAAGATGTTACGGGAGAAAGAGAAATAATAAGTAGAGAGAAAACCACACACCCAACTTGCAAGGGCTACCCCACGATATTGAAGTGACAGGATATTTTAGGTAACGTTATGGCAGATCCCGTGTATATATTGAAGATAAGCTTCGGGGGATCTGATGGCGATGAGCTGGGGTGAGGCAGTGAAGTGACACTTTGGTCACACCCCGTGCCGTCGAGTTTTTATGGAAACCTCGGCGGCTCTAGGTCATCTGCTTCCCAGCCAATAGCATTGGCAGATTAAATATATAATGATATAAAAAATACTTAAACAAAAAGATAGACTAGAGACCAAGCGCAAACAGTGTTTCTCAAGTCAAATATTCGGGATCAGTGGAATCATCGTCGTCGGCATCGAGTACCAGTTCAACAAGATCATCCGAGATGAAGCCGAGACTCCCTGAATTGAATCTACCTTTGAGAAACTGTAAAACACCAAAACGGTGACAACCGAGTCAATTGCAATCGCTGGGTACATGTTTCCTTTCTCGAAGAGAAGACTCTTTAGCACGCCGAGGTCAACTCGGTTTCGCCTCGCTGTTTCGAGCTGGGTCCCAAGTGTGCAATTTTCGAGGCGAGCTGTAGCTGACCTCGACGGCACTCAATCACCAGCCCTACCCCCCAGTACGTTTAGTGGAGACTAACCCTGAGTGACCCTGGAAGGACCAGCGGTCAGGGTAGCGACAGCCCTCTGACGAGACCTTTCGCAGGGTCGAAACCACTGTGCACCCAACCGCTCTCCTAGCCGGTCCCAACCTGTGCCAGCCAGGGGTGCATCTTAGGAGAAGCCCCGAGCAACCTGTGTAAAGTGCGGGGTCAGCCTGGGATGGCAGCTCTGCTGGATGCTGGGACGTTTGGGGTTAGACTCCCGGACGCAACACTGTTACAGAGCATGTGTGGCGTCGTAATACTATGATTATGTAATGGCTGTGAAGTCGCAAGAGTGAATAGTAAACAAGTGAATGTGAACTGAAACAAGTCCGTAAGAGCCCATTCGACAAGATTCTATAGCAGGAGAATGATAACATAAGTTTGCAGGGACTGTAATTTACCTAAGAGGGGGGTGCCTCACTCCATAACGTGAACAGCAGCATTAAGTAGGTGGGACTGTATCTCGGCGCCATGGCTAAACCGCATCGCTTTCGTTGCCGGACTGGCTATGCCCTTTTTACATCTATTACAACGGGTAGGACGCAACGTATATGCCTGCATTCGCTTTTGACTGATGACGACGGTTGACAATATTTTCAACTTCACTCGGCCCTGAATTAATACTTATAATGGAAATAAGGCTATGCGGTGTGTTTATTTCTATACAACGAAGTAATCAGTCTAATGCTCAGATCCGGACTATACATGCTTAAAGGCGACTTCTTAAGCTCCCCCCTTTCTCTAAACTTTACCTTTCTAACGGCTCATTTCCCCCAGCGAGACTCTCGAGCCACCCGCTGCGACCAGCGGCAATGTCAGTGTCGTCTTCAACCCCGGTTGTTCCTTTAAATTCCAACTATGATCTTGGACCGCTTAATGTGCACGCGTTTTATGGCATGCTGAGCATTGGTGGAAGCTTCGCATATGTGTAAGTACAGTTGATACCATGACTTCCTTTCCTTGTACTAGCGCACTGACGACGACGTTCACATGCTTTCTGCCTGCTTCCCTGCTTCAACAATGATCCCTGATGACAGGATGTTTGGAATATCATGCAGCCAGATGGTGTGGTATTTTCGATCGTACCCCGGAGACCCTCTACTATTCAAGATTTTCGTGAGTTTCTTTCTATCTTCACATCTTCAGATGCCGAAGTTCAATGTTCAATAGATGGGTGTTGTATGGGCTGTCAGTAACAAGGTTCCCAGCTTCCCATTATTAATCTTCATTTATTTGCGGTCCTACAGGTTGATATAATGAATCTTGTCTGGGAAATTGTAGTCGGGTATCGCGCATTGGTCCTACGGGGGGTCGGGATGAATACTCGTGAGTTTATATGGTGCAATTTCTGGTAGGTTCAGTCTTTGGCGCAACTCCCGTTGTTTACTGGTTGTGCTGTTGAAGGGCATATACTGTGCGTTTGACCCATTCGACTCCCTTTGATCCTCGAAGTTGACGAATTGTCGCAGGCGCTGCTCGTGGTTACGGCAAGTGATTCCGGGCTCTTATATTTAATCAGAGTAATCTGAGCCTCCTCCAACTGTTAGGAGCTGTCTTGCTTGCTTGTTGAACTGTAAGCCACAGATTAATTTTAATCTGTCTGCTCACACAAACCCTGGGACAGATTTTTCATTTTACGCATGTGGCGATGTATGGGTTTTGTCACTTGGTCCGTATTGAGTTTGACAGTGATCCCTAGTTGCAGAGAAGAAACGTTTAGCTGTCCTCGCAGTATGTTCTTGTATGGAGCTTGAGGCATGAACCAAGTCTGATCCCATTTAGTTCATCCCCTATATTGTTTCAATAGGTGAGCTGGTTGAACAAGTACAGCCGCTAGTTGACAACCTAATCTGTGCTTGATTTTTTGCTTGAACTTCAGGTTGCAATCTGAGTAAGTCAATGCTTCTGACTTCCGACACCCTTCTAAGTTCTTATACAATCCAGAGTACCTATATGGAATGTCGGTCCCCTTGTCAAGCGTTTGCGAAGACCTTGCTTACCTATAGCATGGATATAGGATGGAGACCGCATGCTATCCCGAGAACGCGGTCCACAGCGTATGCTCTCTTTCCAAACTTTCGCCGTTTTGTCTTGATCCCACAAAATGGACAGATCTGGTTGATTCTCTCATTTGGCCTCAAGATCCTCTCAGATGGGATCATTGCCGGAACAATGATTTGGATGCTTTATCACCGAAGTCGAGGAGTCCGTAAACGGTACGTGTTTCTCATTCAATCCAGCTTCCTTCTCATCTCATGTGATTTTTCTTTTCGCATTCCGAAGGGGAGGAACCACACGGGTCGTCCGAGATCTCATCTACTGGACTGTAAGCACAGGTCTAATTCTATGGTAATAATTCTGAGATTCGTCTCCAATCCTATACTGATCATATTGAACTGTAACAGGATTTCGACGCTTCTCTACCTGTTAACAGTACGTGGTGTACTTACTGGTTATCCAACTCGGGCTCCCTTGACCTGTCCACTAGTACACTCTCTTCTGGGGTAGCTACATAGGTGTAGCCGTCTACCTGATCCGCGCACGAAGTAATCATGAATTCAACGCCTCCGTCCTTTAAGCTGGCTAACCTTTCGTTTTTTAGCTTACGTGATTACCATGTTAGCCGTGTAAGTCCTCCGTCCAAGCCATAGTTCCTTGCCCATGCATTCATCTTCATTATCGCAGAATCAATGATCGCAAACGGTGTCGAGAAGCTATTCAAGAACCCGAGAGCATCTCGCTAAGGTTAACCAACCTAGCAAAGGAAGGAACGCAGAACAACTCTCCTCCGTCGGCCTTCTGGAGAAGTATAACTGATGGAGTGGTCATCGATCCACCGTGCCCGGCCCAGCATCATTCTTCGCCAAGGCTCGACTAATGGAAGTTGTGGCGGGGTATACTATGTCCCCTCCAAGGTTTTGTTAGTATTTCGTGAGGAAATTGCATGTACAGCTCGAGCCGATGCGGAGGAATGTTCTTGAATAAGGTCGAGAGACTCGTGATGTATGATACTTTGGTCCCACAAGATTGCTTGAATTGATGATCCTTCTTGAAGCTTGAAGGCGGGCTGATTCAGTCGAGCATATCCGATTCGCAATGTCTAGTCTTACTGCTGACAATGACCCGTGATATAAATCGACTTAGTCACGGCATCTCACCATATCCCAGTCACATCATGGGATGCCCATTGAGCCTGCAGTCCGGCGTGAATCTAGGGCCTGTGAGAAAGCTACTTATGATCTTGTGGACACCGAGGGCTGTTGCCCGGGAGGGGAGAGATGAACTAAACGGCTTGTATGGAGGATACAGGACGCTCAGTGAGAAGAGCCCAACGTGAGACTGGAACCAGACCTGGTCAATGCGCGAGCTAGCATGTACGAAGCATGAATACACCACCAGCATTCTCATTCTCCAAGACTCAGCCAGAAAATACATTACAAAAGCGAACAGAGAAAACCGACATGAAACGAACTGCACATCTAGAACTTGAACTTGTCCTTCTTCCCTTCCTTCTCCCTCTCCATCTTCTGCTTTTTCTTCGCCATCTCCTTCGCAACCATGTCAGAAAAGTCTTCCTTGCTCCCCGGTACACCAGCATTACTTCTCGCATGCGCATCATACTTCCGTCTCAACTCATCCTCAGTCAGACCCTCAAGCTCAGATGCATCAAGTGATACATCAACACCATTCTTCTTCTGTTTAGACGAGTGTTATCAGCGAGAGTTCATGACAACTAACGCTGTTAGAACATACCTTGCTGCCACGTTCATCACCCAGTACAGGAATTGCGCCACCAGTAACAGCAGACACGTCGTAGCCACGCTCGCTTCCCATGAGTCCACGTACACTCGCCTGTTTCTCCGGCACAACCTGGTACAAACTTTTCGGACCCGAGTCTTCCGTATCCGTTGACGGCCTTGCGTTTTTGCGAAGCTCGAGGAAATCAGGTGTCTCAAGGCCTCCAGCAACGGTCGAAACGACGCTGGCCATGCCTGACGGTGTCTCGAGGCCGGATGGTGTTTGGGTTCCTTCCATCGAGACATCGGCAACTTCTTCCTCCTCTGATTCCTCCTCTTCTTCTTCGCTCTCCTCTTCTGTGAGACGTCATAAATGTCAGTTTCGGTATCTCAGGGTGGAAACGGTACGGACCTTCTTCCGGCTCGAGCTCACCCCATGGTGTCTTGTCAACAGGTTCGCCCAACTAGAATTACAATGAGCGCTCTTGGACGGGAAATATAGCAAAGAGACCCGGACTCACCCCAGTGTCAGTCACCTTCGGCAATACACCAAACACATCACCGTAAAGCGGTCGATTGTACTCATCCAACGGTGGTTTGCCCCATCCACCAGGGTGGAAACCCCACTGTGCACTTGAAGGGAAATCAGTATCTATACATAACCAACGCGCGTTGAATTGACTCACCCTTCGGGAATAGGTGCGTTCAACCCAGGTATCCTCAGCGTAGGGTAGCTCGGGGGTGGGCCAAATCGTTGCATACTGATGAGCCAAGGAGGAGGCGCGAGCGGAGGAATCGACAGGGCCTCCACTAGTTCAGGTGACAGATCGCCTGGTCGCTTCTCTTTCAATGAAGTTTCGAACTCTTTGCCTTCGTAGTACCTAGGCCGCACATGTTAACTTCGACGAGGTGCAACTCGACAAGAACTCACATCTCTCCAAAGCCCGTCACGGGCGGTTTCGTCTGATACTTGAAGAAAGCATCATGCAGTTTCTGATAGTCGATGTCAATTTTTCCCATCTTAGGCTGCACCCTCTCCCTCGTCTTCGCCTTCAGAGTCATATTCGCCTCCTTCTCCTTTACCGCATCCCGCATCGTCGCAATTCCCGTATCGGCAATGTAGGAAGGCAGCTGGAAAGGAGGCTTCTCGATACCCCTCTTCCCTTGTAGATAGTCTCTCTTTGCCGACCAGTGTGCCGGAATGGGGACGGTGTTACGGTATGATTTGAGATGAAGGAGTAATCGTGGGTCTGCGGCAGTGACATCTGTCCACTCCACCACTTCAGGCTTCTTCACAAGCTGTTTGAGCTCCGCAACGGTTAGACGGTTCATTTTGCGTTGTTTCTTCTTTGACAGAGGTTTTTTGGTTTCCGCGTCCGAATCCCCGGCGGATTCCATGTCATCGTCGGAGTATATGACCTCGCCTTTTGTTGGCTCGCTCTTCGCAACCTGAGTTGTTGAATTCGTAAGAAAGGCTATGGGGATGTTAGAATGACGAAACGCACCGGTGACTCTTCCGGCGGAAGCTGGAATCGCGCGAACACCTCTGCAAACTGTTCAAAGCCGCTCCCCTTTACATCCATCTCCTCCGAGACGTACTCAGCACTTGTATTTGCAGCGAGAGGCATCTCCTCGTCTTCCCTCTTCACACTTTCCGTGTCGGTGGTATCGCCATTCTACAAACGCATAAATGATTAATGCGGGGTGAATACAAGAGGACAATCATCAGAGACCTAATATCTGAATGAAGAAGCAGAAAACGACTCACGACCGACTCCCTCCCTGATGCTCCCGCTGCCTTCTTCTGCTTCTGCTTCAACCGCCGAAGCTGGTTCTTTGACTTGATTTTTGGTTTCCCATTGATAGTCGCGTCTCCGTTGAGCGTGGGCGTTGTTGCAACAGCCGTTGCCATTATGAACCAAGTCTAGAAAGGAGGGCGTGTTGTGGCTGGTGTGAAGGTGTAAAGAGCTGATGCCAGTGCATTTCCAATCCACTTTCCCAACACCGAGAGTCATAATGCGTGGGAACGTGACCTGGTTAGTCAGCATCGAATATGCCATTAAGTTACCACATGCTGGAACTTGTATAGAAGACGGTTTGATATTTCTAGCGGCTTTCAACGTTGTGTATCAGTTTTCAATGAACGCTATAACTTCATTATGCGTGAATATCTACACGACTATACCCGTTCAAAGAGTTCAGTTCCAACTGCATCTGTTTCTTCCGCATCATCTCGCTCGCATGCAAAACTGCAGCAGCGAGAAGGAGCATCAAGGTGGAGATGATGCCGCTAACCCTCCACCCCCAACATTCGACATCATCGGGAATAGCTGTCCCATAGAACCAAGCCGCCACCAATTATTGCCATATCAGTAAGTAGGATTACCATGAGAGAAACTTGCGGACGATGTCCTAAACTTCCTACAGAGCTCGGGGCTCTAGGGGGCGAAGAGCCTGGAGAAGAGCCTGGAAAAGCAGAGGGACGCTATCTCGTGCTAGTGATAACGAGATATCAACTGCGGTCTGAGGATGCTCCCACAGTCATGAACGAAGTGAATCCGCGCGGGAGAAAGACGATTGTCTGCCTCGAGGACTCAGATTACCCTGGCTGCGAATGGTGCCTTGAAGGATTATCCCGCGCAGATCCAACCAACACCCCTCCCTCTCACCACCGCCTCAACGTTGGCGTGGTCGTCAGCATTACTGCGCACGAGCCTCGTATACCGGACAATGGCATCACGATTCTTGATGAAAACTTGGATAAAGTCGTAGCTCTGAGTATCCAAGAGCTCCACCAATTGGTTTTTCTTAGTCACGTAGACTCATCTCGGAACCGAAGATGGACAAGACAGAAGATGCCTTGTGGGCGGCAGTGACGGGGTTTGGATAGACATAGCGCACTGTTTCGTGGACAAGAAAACGTCTCCTAGTGGGCCAGTTCCTAGTGTGGGCATATATCAATGCCCGATGCGGCACTACTGTTTCTCCTCGGAACGGAAGTCACTTGACATACGTATATTTTTGAAATGAATACGCTTCCTTTCACTTCGTAAAACGACAACATCATGTCGCCAAGACGCCCATTCCTGACTATCCTAGCCCCTTAGATTGATAGTGCAACTTTCATCCCTGTTCCCTCAACTTGTCTTTAAAGTTCCGCAATAAACCTACTTGGTCATTAGCCTTTATGGAATTTGACGCAATCCAGACTACGACTTACGCCAAGGTAACAGACGTAGACCCTGATGACCTTCACACCATCCAGTTCGAGCTCTCCAATTGCGTACACGTACTGGGAGTACTGCTTGATATTCGTCCCTCCGTCTGGGTGTCGGTAGACAGTGCTATTATTGGCAGTGTACCAATCGTCAGACGTCGTTAGTTTCGTAAACCCGACTACGTCGTCGCGTATCTTTTCCCAGATTTTGTCTAAAATCGTGCTGAGAACTATGCTGAGGATGTAAAAAACTACATACTGTTCGCAAACGCGGGGAACGTAAGACTGTCCTTCCTATAGCATCAGTCAGTATGAAGTCCTCGGGCCTGGGGATGTATAACGCACTGGAAAACCTCAGCATCAAGCCATTTCTCCACTTCTTCCGCTGAAGTCGGGAAGTTTTTTGTTTGAAGAAGTTCGTCATACCCCTTAACAGCACCTCCGGGTCTCCGGTCAGGAGGATTGGATTGGTTGCCGTTATAGGCAAACCCAAAGCTAGATTGGAACTTCTTGCCCGCATACTCAGTGAGCATTGCCTTGAGGCTCAGTAAGTCATCATCCGGCACAGGCGGTTTCTGGGAGGACATTCATCATAAGAAAGAACATAAATATTGCATGAATGTGATCATACCTGGAGCTCTTGACGTATCTTGTCACAAAGAATTTGGAAGAGACGTCTCATAGCTCTCTGTTCAGCTGGAAGCTCTTCATAGAACATCTGGCAATGTGGTCCATCAATAATGATAGGTGGCGAATAAGCTGACTCACTGTCTGCACAAAGATATATGTAGCTGGGATTTTTAACCCATTCGAGTTCGTCTTGTACTGATACCAAGACATTAGGATGCTCTTTTGGCGGATAGGATTGAGAGTTGGATCGGCCGGGTGGTAAAGACGGTCGATGCTGCTGGTGACCCAGGAGTTCTGGGCTGATCCGGATAGGACTCTCTGGAAGTCTGCGGTCAAGTCGTCGATGCCCTCCTCTACACAACCGTCATGGGCATATGGGTGAATTACAATATGAGCCATATTATCTTACTCTTGATAGACCGAACCGGTACGTCGAGCCCGCTGTAGATAAATATACAATGCTTAAGATCGGGCATGAAACGAGGTGCAAGTCTCACCTGAAGAGTCCTTGTTCGATCGAGGTGCTCAGATACTCCTGACCGGGGTTCAGCATTGGGAGGTACATTAACTGTGTGTTCGAGTTGAGATATGCGGATGACACGCCTTCAGCGCGCCAGGATTCCGGTGGTGTTGAACCGTACGAGAAGCCGAACTTGCTCTGGAATGTGGTTGTGCCACTTCGCTTGAGTGTATCTGAGAGCTGTGCATCTGTAGATGGCGTAGAGCCACCAGCCAGCTTTGCAGCCGAAGCAAAGGCGTCACGGCGAATACCGTCGCGGATAGATTTACTGTCTGACTGGACTGGATAGAAAACCTGCCGAGTAGAGTTGATTAACTCCCTGTGACATTAATGGGAAGACCACGTACGCCCAGGTAGTAGATCATGGTGAAACCGGCACGAAGCCCGTCGAACGTGAGGGCACCTCCCACACATATAATCAAGGCATCAACTTTCCAATCGCCTTGGTCTCCGACAGCAGAGTCGTACACCCGTGTCATAGATACACTCTTCCAAACAGGCTCCTTGCTGTCACTTACAAGCGTGGTAAAAGTCTCGACTAAGTCTGCCGTGGCTTGTCCTGATGGCATTGTCACTTATGGATTGGAACGAACACGGAAAATTGAGCCTACGCTCAACCCATGTCGGCAGGCCCAATTTACTGAGGATAATTCTATTTAGAGAAATTCACGCTGTAAGCTGAGCTAAGCTTACCTAAATATCCCAGCCCCCAGGTATTCGGGGATCTGGCCACCGAGTGGGGTACTAATGCTGCAAAAGCTAGAAATGGGCTTCGAGTCTCCGAGGGCCCCGGGCGGTTTGCAGGAAGCAGGATTGTCGTTGTACAAGTATCCGAAGTTAATCGGGAACGAGATTATGATCAGCAACTTCATCAAAATGTCGATCAGGTTGTTCGATGCTACTTCTATAGCCTTGAAATCCGTTCCTCCATTCGTCGCGGCTGCGACATACTGGGCCACCTAGAGATGACATCGTGTTAGAATCAGGATACGCAAGAGGGGGTGAAACCTTCTGACATTCTGTTGGCTCATTGCGGCCCCATATTCTTGCCTTGCACTCTCTTGGATTTTGTCCTTTATGCTCTGGTCGATCTCATTCTGGTATATCTGTAGCGTTGACTCAGAGTTCCCCATGGTTTGAAGCGAGGCGGTAGTTACGATGGTTGCGAAAGAGGCACTTCGAAGTCTGAGGTCTTTTTTATATGTTGTATCCGAGGGAAGTGATCCTGGAAGCTTCATCTATCTTAAGCTCAGACTCAAAAATGAAGCAACCCCAAAAATCCCCGAAGCCGAAGTAGTGATCTGCCCCCCTATGTGGCGTCGAGGCATGTCCAAGTTCAATATTTTTGGGAGAACGTTCTTGTTCGGTGTCCAGTCCAATCGAAGATCAACGAGGTCCGGAAGGTACGGCGTGAGAAATGTCGTGGGACAGTGCTTTGTGGAAGCCGCTTGCAGTTGATTATACGCTTTAGTGGCCCAGTCACCTGGCATCCCAAAGATGAGTTAAGATTAGTCTGCAATCGCGTCCGAGAATGAATCCATACTGAGTCGTCTCATCACCTAAAATTCCCATGACGGTACGTATTAACCCGCCCTGGTGTCCGCAATCTCATCCTCGTTATTCCAGGACCCGCAGCTTGACAGAGAGTTCCTCCGAATCCCGGTAACACCTCAAATCGGAACGGGTCTTAGTACAGCGGTTGGTGCTCTGCGTGTCTCCTGGTGGAATCTTTTTGTGTTCTTGGTTAGATCGAGCGGGGTTAGGTGTTTAATTCTCCTGCAATCGTCGTCAGCATCAACTCGGCAAGAGCATATACGAGAAACTCACCTGCTGCCGAATGGGGATCAGCTTGAATTCGTTCGACAACGCGAAGACTCTAAACAATTCCAACATCGACGTCATAGGCTTCAGGTGTTTATTGTATACCATCATCAAGCAATACATCACACAGTAATACAACGGAATCTTGCCCGTTACAAACCTTGCTCATGGCCTGGTACCGTTTGATCGCTGCCTTTTTAGTGATGTCAATGAATTGTTGCTGGAGGGCATTAGGGCAATATGCGTCGAAGTAGAAGAGATCTTTCTTGTCAGCGCAAAGGAGAGTGGCAACGCCCTGATGGTTAGCGGCGGCGGCGGAGAGACCAACGAAATGAACATATTCGTTCGCCTGTTCATGCGACGGATAGGACGGGCGATAATGGCTTCTGGGACAGGACTAAGTTCATCATGGAGAAGATGAATTTCGACACGACGGTGAGGCAGGCTAGGTTGATGTAGCTAGTATGAGTGCTTTTAGGGGTAATAACACCCACTTCTCCGGTCGAGACAATAATGATTTAGTTTCGGCAAGGTTTCAGTGATCGGCTGCTTGGTCATTTGAGAGTCTCTGGTAAGTCCGCCGACTTTGATGCCAAAGACTTTGGGCAAGTTGAACTGTTGCCGACCACCTCCTGCACAAGGGCCTTCACAGGAGCAACATAAACGATCTTGAAGTTATGAAGTTCGGATTCGCCGGTTTCCTCATTGCGCCACTTGGAGAGCTCATTAAAGACGGTGAGCATGGCGGCATTTGTCTAGAGAAACGTTAGGGTTCTGGAAAAGGTGGGTGGATATAGCTCAGCATACCTTTCCAGCACCAGCGGGTGCGCAGAGTCTATAGAAGGATGTGTCATCGGTGACGAAAGCAATGGGGAGCAGTCTGCTCTGTGTATGGTTGAAACGGGACGTAGCAAAGGCCAGTAAAGGCTTTACGTGTCCAAACGGGAAGAGATGGGACAGGGACGAGCTCGTGCTCGGTAATGGGTTTGAACTTGGCGCAGGGACGTGGATCTCCTCATATCCCTCTTCGAACGCTTGAGCGAGCCTTCGGGGAGCTTGCATCTCTTGTTTGGTATACAGTGACCACCATGGCTGAACGCCAGATTCTCGGACGTGTTTGGGCTGCACTGTCGAACCTAAGGCGAGGGTGGCAGTCTTACATACCTCTGGCATCTGTCTCCACTTTTGCTTGCTTGTCTCCAGCCAAACTTTGTCGCAATTTCCGAAGTGAACAGATGATACCGTGGACGAAATCGGTGTTGTGCCCGGTTAGTGTAACTACTGTCGGCTGTGACAGCAATTAAGGCCTCACTCATCGTCCAATCAGTCTTCGGTCACCGCCGATAAATTGTCAGACCTTCCTTGCGCCGTGTGAAAGCTGCCAGCAGGCAGCAGAGGGCGGCAGTTGTGGTCGCTGCTAACCGTAATTGCTGTCAACTGCTGTCACAGCCGTGTGACCGGACTTCATTCACAGACGCGTCCAAAAATAGCAGAGGATAAGATAAGTAAAGGGGATGGACAACAGACACAAACACAACACGCGTCCTGGAGAACGCGAATGCGTTGCAGAACTCATTAACAGATCAATCCTACCTATACCACTATTTCCTTTCACGCTACGGACTTTGGCCGGACATGGTTGCAACAACGACAGAACAAGTGCGTCTACGTTCCCTTTGACCACGGGGAGCAAGAAAACTGATCAGGCTTGAAGCTAACAGCGCTCGCTAGTACCACCGTCAGTACGTCCTCCTCCAGTCTTAGAGCAATGTCTTAGGTCTGACGATATCGCACGTCTGCCTTCATCATTTATTAAACGGGATCTCACAACTTGTCTTTTGGCCACCACGCAATCCTTCCAATGTTAATTCAATGCAGTCGTCCACCCGCTCGTCCTCCTCTCCGTAACGGATCACCACGCCCGATCTGTCTCTCGCAACTCCCACAAACGTGTCGTGGGTGTACTTCTAGGCCAGGACAATGGCAAAACCATAAACGTCGCAAACTCATTTGGTATCCCGTTCGAAGAGGATGAGAAGGACAGCAAGACATGGTTTTTGGATCACAATTACATTGAAGGGATGTACGAGATGTTCAAAAAGGTTAACGGTGAGTCATGAGCACTATCGCATTTCCAGGACAGGCCTTGATAGGACATAATTTAGCTAGGGAACGGATGATAGGGTGGTACCACACAGGGCCAAAGCTGCGTGCTTCAGACCAGGAGATTAACGATCTCTTCAAACGGTTCATTGCGAGACCTGTAACGGTCATTGTGGACGTACGACCAAACACAGTTGGCATTCCAACAGACGCATACTTTGCCGTAGAAGAAATTAAAGACGTAAGTATCACGTTCCGCTCCAAAAACCGTAGTACAACACGTTAGCTGACAATCTCGAATCTCTGTCGGGACGGCACGGAGACAAGAAACACCTCACGTTCCCTCTACAATAGAAGCCGAAGAAGCCGAGGAAATCGGCGTTGAGCATTTACTGCGGGACATTGAGATCCCCCTAATATGTCATTACCACATGCTGTACTTATATGGAAGGCGGTTTTGCCAGAATGCCATTGCGACAATATTTCTAGCAGCTTCAATGTTGTGTATCAGTTTCCGATGAACGCTATAGTTTCATTATACGTGAATATCTACACGGCCATACCTGTTCCACACGAGTTCTATTCCAACTACATCTGTTCCTTCCGTATCATCTCACTCGCCCGTAACCTGGAAACTCGCTTCCTCTTCCCGCTGCCAATGGTCTATTCTTAGTCTTCGCTCAGACATGACCTATAGTTGCGTCGCTTTGCATGGAACACACGAAGTTAAAGTCAATGTGCGGTAGCACGTTGTTTCGTGGACAAGAAGACGTTCCCTCGTGGACTAGTTCCTGGTGTGGGCATATATCAGTGCTCGACGCTGCATTACGGTTTCTTTTCGGAACAGGAGGCACCTGGCATACGTATATTTTTTAAATGAATACACTTCCTTTCACTTCACAAAACCACGACTTCATGTCGCCAAGAGTCCCCATTCCTGCCTGTCATAGCTCCTTAGATTGATGGGCCAACTTTCATCCCTATTCCCTCAACTCGTCTTTGTAGTTCCGCAATAAACCTAGTTGGTCGTTAACCTCTATAAAATTTGACGCAATCCCGACTATGACTTACACCAAGGTAACAGACATAGACCCTGGTGACCTTCACCCCGTCCAGTTCGAGCTCTCCAACTGCGTATACATACTGGGAGTACTGCTTGATATTTGTCCCTCCGTCTGGGTGTTGGTAGACAGTACTATTACTGGCAGTGTACCAATTGTCAGATGTCGTTAGTTTCGTAAACCCGACTACGTCGTTGCGTATCTTTTCCCAGATTTTATCTAATATCATGCTGAGATTTATGCTGAGGATGTAGAAGAGGACTACATACTGTTCGCAAACGCAGGAAACGTAAGACTGTCCTTCCTATAACATCGGTCAGTATGAAGTCCTAAAGTCTGAGGATGTGTAACGCACTGGAAAACCTCAGCATCAAGCCATTTCTCCACCTCTTCCGCCGAAGTCGGGGAGTTCTTTGTTTGAAGAAGTTCGTCATACCCCTTAACAGCACCTCCGGGTCTCCGGTCAGGAGGATCGGATTGGTTGCCATTATAGGCAAACCCAAAGCTAGATTGGAACTTCATGCCCGTGTACTCAGTGAGCATTGCCTTGAGACTCAGTAAGTCATCATCCGACACGGGCGGTTTCTGGGAGGACGTTCACCATAAGAAAGAACAGAAATATTGCATGAATGGTGATCATACCTGGAGTTCCTGACGTATCTTGTCACAAAGAATTTGGAAGAGACGTCTCATAGCTCTCTGTTCAGCCGGAAGCTCTTCATAAAACATCTGGCAATACGGTCCATCAATGGTGATGGGTGGTGAATAAGCCGACTCACTGTCTGCACAAAGATATATGCGACTGCGATTGGTAACAAATTCAAGTTCATCATGTACATATACCAAGACATTAGGATGCTCTTTTGGCGAATAGGATTGAGAGTTGGATCAGCCGGGTGGTAAAGACGGTCGATGCTGCTGGTGACCCAGGAGTTCTGGGCTGATCCAGATAGGACTCTCTGGAAATCTGCGGTTAAGTCGTCGATGGCTTCCTCTACACAACTGTTATGAGCATATGGGCGTAATCGCAATATGAGCCATATTATCTTACTCTTGATAGACTGAATTGGTACGTCGAGTCCACTGTAGATACATATATAATGCTTAAGATCGGGCATGAAACGAGGTGCAAGCCTCACCTGAAGAGTCCTTGTTCGATCGAGGTGCTCAGATATTCCTGACCGGGGTTCGGCATTGGGAGGTACATCAACTGTGTGTTAGAGTTGAGGTATGCGGATGACACGCCTTCAGCACGCCAGGATTCCGGCGGTGTCGAGCCGTATGAGAAGCCGAACTTGCTCTGGAATGTGGTTGTGCCACTCCGCTTGAGTGTATCTGAAAGCTGCGCATCTGTAGTTGGTGCGGAGCCACTAGCCAGCGTTGCAGCCGAAGCGAAGGCGATCTGACGAATAATGTCACGGATGAATTTAGTGTCTGATAGGACCGGATAGAAAACCTGCCGAGTGGAGTTGATTAACTCTCTGTGACATTAATGGGAAGACCACTTACGCCTAGGTAGTAAATCATGGTGAAACCGGCACGGAGTCCATCGAACGTGAGGGCACCTCCCACGCATAAAATCAGGGCATCAACTCTCCAATCGCCTTGGTCTCCGACAGCAGAGTCGTACACCCGTGTCATAGATACACCCTTCCAAATAGGCTCCTTGCTGTCGTTTACGAGCTTGGTAACAACTTCGACTAAGTCTGCCATGGCTTGTCCTGATGGCATTGTCACTTAGGAATTGGAACGAGCGTGGAGAATTAAGCTTACGCTGAACCCATGTCGGCAGACCCAATTTACTAAGGAGAATTTATTTAGGGAAGTTCGCACTGCAGGTTGAGCTAAGCTTACCTAAATATCCCAGCCTCGAGGTATTCGGGGATCTGGTTACCGAGTGGGGTGCTGATACTGCAAAAACTAGAAATAGGCTTCGAGTTTCCGGTGGCCCTAGGCGGTTTGCAGGAGGCAGGATCGTCGGTGTACCAGTATTCGAAGTTAACCAAGAACGAGATCATGATCATGATCGACATGAAAATGTCGATCTGGTTGTCCGACGCTGCCTCTATAGCCTTGAAATCTGTTCCTCCATTAGTCACAGCCGCGACATACTGGGCCGCCTGGAAACGATGCCGTGTCAAAATCAGGATATGCAAAGGTAGATGAAACCTTCCGACATTCTGTTGGCTCATCGCGGCCCCATACCCTTGCCTTGCACTCTCCATGATTTTGTCCTTCATGCTCTGGTCGACCTCATCCTGGTATATCTGTAGCGTTGACGTAGAGTTCCCCATGGTTTGAAGCGAAGTGGTGGTTAGATGGTTGTGAAAGAAGGCACTTCGAAGTCTGAGGCCTTTATACGTTGTATTCGAGGGAAGTGATCCCGGAAGCTTCATCTATCTTAAGTTCGTATCCGAACACGAAGCAACCCCAAAAGTCCCGAAGCCGATAAAGTGATGATCTATCCTCCTATGTGATGTCAAGGGATGCCCGAGTTCAATATTTTTGGCGTGTAAAGAACATTCTTGTTCAGTGTCCAGTCCAATCGAAGTTAAATAAAGATCAATGAAGTCTTGAGGCAGCGCATGGGAAATGTTGTGGCTCAATTCTTTGTGGAAGCCCCTTGCAGTGGATCCTACGCTCCAGCGGCTCAGTCACCTGGCATTCCAAAGATGAGATAAGTATGTATAGTCTGCAATCGCATTCGAGAATAGATCTATACCGGGTCGTCTCATCATTTATAACTTCCAAGACAGTGCGCATTGACCAGCCCTGGCGTCCGCAATCTCATCCTCGTTATTCCAGAAGCCACAACTTGACAAAGAGCTCCTCCATATCCTGGTAACAACCTCAAATTGGAATGGTCTTGGTACGGCGGTTGGTACTATGTGTGTCTCCTGGTGGAGTGTTCTCCTTGTGTTTTCGGTTAGATCGAGCGGTTTTTGCGGATGACGAGGACCAGTGCAGCATGGTTTGATAGGCTGTATAGGAGTCCTGTTGGGGCTGTAGATGTGCCACGCGGATGTGGTGATATCGATGTTCGTACGGTCATCCGTCATCGGTGTCGTTGGCACTGCTAGCCAGAACTGCGAGAAGGACCTGGACGCCGGACGCTCAACAAAGACAAAGATGACATCATGGAGATGCAGCGCGTTGCTTGGCGCTTTCTTCTCTCCTTGATTCTAATTCAGAGCGCGTACTCGACCACCGCATGTAATTCAGACTCACACGACGTTGTCATCCGAGACATGTAAGGGAAGACGCCTCGTGGAGCCTTATGCAAATTGGTCAACGTGGATTGAGGGTTGAGAAGAAAGTGTTTGAGAGTACTTACTGAAGTTTAGGGAAGTTGTGTATCAGTCTATGCGCCAGCATACTAGGATCCAAAATGTCGACTAACTCTTGAGAATGAATCCCTCGAGCCTCAATTACAAGGCATATGCTTGCAATAGCACATTGGTCTTCGCAGGAGGCTCCTCAACGCTCTCCTTGACTGGTATCGGAAGGCGTTCCAGCAGCTTCGTGAACTCTAATTCTTCTGCAATCGTCGTCAGCATCAACTCGACAGGACCATGTACGAGAAACTCGCCTGCTGCCGAATGGGGATCAGCTTGAACTCGTTCGACAGCGCGAAGACTCTAAACGGCTCCAACATCGATATTGTAGGCTTCAGGCGTTTGTTGTACACCATCATCGAGTAATACATCAAATGATAATGCAACGCAATCTTGCCGAGTCTGGTGCTCTGAAAAAGTTCCGATGCACGTTCGTACTTGATGAGCGGGCACTTTTCTAGAAGCGCAGGGGCGGAGTGGACGATATCAGTGGGTGTCTGTATAAGGCCTGCGCCTTCCTGAAAGTCGGCACCGATACCATGAAAGCCAGGATCCTTGAACATGCGAACATACCTATCAATGAAATTAGCCTTGAAATTCCACCAGCCGCAGCCCAATACGAGGACTTACAAGCACGTATACGCGATCCACTGCACCGCCTCATCCCTGTTCCTAGTCATCCCAAACATGATCTCTGCATCCAAACTATCTGCCAACGTCGCCACAAACTGACTCTCAATGAGCAACTGCTAGTTCAGTGAACCAGGTGATGCTGCAACTCCTGACCACACCTTCATCAAACGTATTATGATACGGTCGTCCTGCACTTCCGAGCATCTGCAACACGTCCTTGCTGGAAGGCTCAGCCAATGGCGCTTTTCAGGGTTAAATATCTGGGTTCCCTCTTGATGATCACAGCGTGCACGGGAAGGTTGAAACCCAATGCAATCGTAGCGGTACAGACGAGCACTTGAGCGTGGCCCTCCGTAAAGGGGTGCTTGACAAGACAACGGTTGGGGAAAGACATGGCGGCGCAATGGATGACAAGACTGAATAGGAGGAGGTTGTGAACTGGTCGAGAACCTTCCTTTAGCAAACCCTGTTCATGGGCTGATACCGTTTGATAGCTGCCTTCTCAGCGATGTCGGTGAATTGTTGCTGGAGGGTATAAGGGAGTTACGTCGGGCCGAAGTAGAAGAGATCTTTCTTCTCGTCGGCACAGGGGGAAGTGGCAACGCCCTGGTGGTTAGGGAAGGTGGCGGAGGAACATATTCGTTTGTCTGTTCATGCGGCGGATAGGACGCACGATGTATGGGTACTTTTAGGGGTAATACATTCCACCTCTCCAGAGTCGTGACAATGATTTGGGTTTCAGTGATCAGTTGCTTGGTCATTTGAGAGTCTCCGGTAAGTTCGCCGAATTTGATACCGAAGACTTTAGGCGAGTTGAGAAGTTGTCGACCACCTCCTGTACGAGCCTGTACGAGGTCCTTCACAGGAGCAGCATAAACGATCTTGAAGCCATCGGGTTAGAATTTGTTGGTTTCCTCATTGCGCCACTTGGAGAGCTCATTAAGGACAGTGAGCATGGTGACGTTGGTCTAAAAACGTTAGGGTCTAGGAAAGACGGGTAGATATAGGTCAACATACATTTCCAGTACCAGCGGGTGCACAGAGTCTATAGAAGGATGAATCATCGGTGACGGAAGCAATGGGGAATAGTCTGCTCTGTATAGGTTGAAACGGGGCATAGTAAAGGCCAGTAAGGGCCTAACATGTCCAAACGAGAATCCTCATATCCCTTCTTCGAATGCTAGAACGAGACGAGCCTTCGGGGAACTTGCATTTCTTGTTTGACATGCGGTGACCACCCTGGTTGAACGGTAGATTCTCGGGCGTGTCTGGGCTGCGCTGTCGAGCGAGGGTAGAAGTATTTCCATACCTCAGGCTTCAGCTCGTAGACCTCTGTGGCATCAGTCTCCGCTTTCGCTTGCTTGCCTCCAGCCAACTTTGTCGTAGTTCCCCAAGTGAACAGACGGTAAGGTGGACGAAATAATCAGCGTTGTGTTGGTTAGCGTAACTGCTGTCGGCTGTGACAGTAGTTACGACAGCAGTTACATAAAGGCAGACTTTTGATGGTAGGCTTTCTCACATGGTATGATCAGTGTACTTATGTACAAGACACCAGTGTATCGCAATACGCGCGATAATGTATTTCACTTGAAACGATCTATTATTGTAAAAATAAAGAAAATGCATCCGTACGTTGTCCTATTATCCCAAAAAACAAGGATAACTCCAGTAGCTAGTGCCCCTCCAGCACTCTGGATTAAATCTTATACTTTATGTCTACTGAGTTCAGACGAATGGGCGACATTGTACACTATGCTTGCCGAAGCACCTTTTGTGCCTAGCATGTCTGCAGACTCGGACAGTGCTCGCTCAGTGACAGTGAAGACGGGACGTGATTCTGACGCATCGTCCAACCAGTCTTCGGTCATCGCCGAGAAATCGTAGACCCTCCTTGCGCCGCGTGAAAGCTGCCAGCAAGCAACAGTTGTGGTCACTATTAACCGTAACTTGCTGTCACAGCCGCGCGATGGCACAACATTGGACGAAATAGTCTCCGCTCACAGACGTGTCCAAAAATAGCAGGAGATAAGATGAGTAAAGGGGATGGACAACAGACACAAACACAACACGCGTCCTGGAGAACGCGCAATGCGTTGCAGAACTCATTAACAGATCAATCCTACCTATACCACTATTTCCTTTCACGCGCCACGGAATTTGACTGGGCATGGTTGCAACAACGACAGAACAAGTGCGTCTACATTCCCTTTGACCACGAGGAGCAAGAAAACTGATCAGGCTTGAAGCTAACAGCACTCGCTAGCACCACCGTTAGTACGTCCTCCTCCAGTCTTAGAGCGATGTCTTAGGCCTGACGATATCGCACGTCTGTCCTCATCATTTATTAAACGGGATCTCACAACTTGTCTTTTGGCCACTACGCAATCCTTCCAATGTTAATTCAATGCAGTCGTCCATCCGCTCGTCCTCCTCTCCGTAACGGATCACCACGCCCGATCTGTCTCTCGCAACTCCCACAAACGTGTCGTGGGTGTGCTTCTAGGCCAGGACAATGGCAAAACCATAAACGTCGCAAACTCATTTGGTATCCCGTTCGAAGAGGATGAGAAGGACAGCAAGACATGGTTTTTGGATCACAATTACATTGAAGGGATGTACGAAATGTTCAAAAAGGTTAACGGTGAGTCATGAGCACTATCGCATTTCCAGGACAGGCCATTGATGAGACATAATTTAGCTAGGGAGCGGATGATAGGGTGGTATCACACGGGACCAAAGCTGCGTGCCTCAGACCAGGAGATTAACGATCTCTTCAAACGGTTCATTGCGAGACCCGTAATGGTCATCGTGGACGTACGACCAAACACAGTCGGCATTCCAACAGACGCATACTTTGCCGTAGAAGAAATTAAAGACGTAAGTATCACGTTCCGCTCCAAGAACCGCAGTGCAACACGTTAGCTGATAATCTCGAACCCCTGCCAGGACGGGACGGAGACAAGAAAAACCTTTCTACACGTTCCCTCAACAATAGAAGCCGAAGAAGCCGAGGAAATCGGCGTTGAGCATTTACTGCGGGACATTAAGGATTCAACGACAACGACCCTCGCCACCCGAGTTAGCGAGCAATTGGCTTCCCTGCGGGGTCTCCAGTCGCGGTTAAGCGATATCCAGAAGTATTTGACCGAGGTCGCGGCGGGAACTATGCCTGTGAACCACCAGATTGTGTATCACTTGCAGGATGCGCTAAATCTGCTTCCGAACTTGTCTGATGTGGATTTGACGCAGAGTTTCACGACAAGCACGAATGACCAGATGCTGGTGGTGTATCTGAGCAGTCTGCTGCGGGCGGTTATTGCGCTCCACGCGTTGGTGGATAACAAGGCGTCTATTGGGCATGCGGAGTTTGAGGAAGGTGCGGAGGGGGAGAAGAAGGAGGAAGGTAGCGCGGAGAAGAAGGGAGAAAAGGATGGGGAGAAGAAGGAGACAAAAGGAGACGGAGAACAGTAAAATAGAACAATGTAATTGTAGAGACGGACTGCGGTGATGTTATTCCAGAGTGCCTCACGTCAGTTTTTGGGTCAGAGAACAGAACCTGAAAGACACGAGGCCGTGGGGAGCCAAGCCGCGAGCGGATCCATTAAAGAAGTTCCTGATACGCCAAGAATGGAAATATGTTCTGGCGCCTATGGGGTTATGTAACCAGGGATATGAGCTTTTTTACCCACCTGACTCCCAACCGTGCCCCTCAGACGCCCTCGCCCCTCTCTTTCCTACTACCATCATCTCATCCTTCAAAAGTGTGTTGCTGTGCTTTCTCTGTGTCTGGCTTGCCGTCGCTGTTGCAGGCGTCGACGAGATTCGTCATCTCGTTGACACCCGCACTCGTTGACTTTACTGATGGCTACCCTATCTAGACTAGCGCACTTTGCTCTTATACTATCAAAGTAACAATGTCCGGACGAGGATGCTTCAACTGTGGTGGCTGTGCGTGGTTTTGTCGTCGTTGACCCCCTTCTTTCCTTTCTTCCACCTTCATTTTCAATTGGTCTTCGTTTGCGGGGAGTTCTTTCTTCTTAGCGACGATAGCCACGGCTCCTTTCGATTGCCTTCTTCATTTTACCTTCACCTTCTTGCTCTAGTGTCCAGTGTGCGGTGCGGTGCGGTGCGGTGCTGGCGATGAAGTCCGCTTGCCTTTGTTTTTGCCCGTATTAATCGAAATCAAATCATGGTCGTCATCAATCAATGCAATATATTGCTTTTCGACCCCCCACTCTCATCCTCTTGTCCTCTCCTCGATCTTGCCTCAAACCCTCATCAATTCCCTGCAATGCCCCCTTATCCTATGATCACCTCTCCCGAAAGGCAATATACCCTTTATGAACGATGCAAAAACATGATCTGATTCGATCGGCGCGTCCGTATCCCCACCGCAATATTGACACACTTGATGCACCTACGCACCTACATGCGATTCTCGTGCTGCCTCCCGCACACATTAATTCCGGCATTCTTATTCATGTGTGCACGCTGCTGCTGTAGCGCTTATTTCCCCCTCATCTCCGCTTATTCTCCACTATCATCAATTGTACATCATGTCTCATCCCTGTTAATAGTCGGTCATCAAGCTGCGAACTGCCCTAAGGCTGGAACTCCTACATGGTAAATAACCATTCTCCTCATATCCGTCACATTTCATTGCCTGTGAACGTCTATCTGACTTTGCGTTCTTTCATTACCGCGTTTCAGCTATAACTGTGAGTGGTTATCGCCTAATACATTGGCGGAACGTGTGGTGTTGATGCGTGGTTTTGCAGGCGGCGGCGAAGGCCACGTTTCCCGTGATTGTACTCAAGAGGCCAAGGCCAAGTCTTGTTACAAGTGCGGCCAGGAAGGTCATATTGTGGGTCTTCGGTTGCTTCATGTAAAGAATCTGGATTGTTGATCGGCAATATTTATGACAGTCTCGCGACTGCCCACAGCAATCCAATAACGGCGGAGGGTACTCTGGTAACCAGGAGTGCTACCGCTGCGGAAAGACTGGCCACATCGCGCGTGCGTGTCCCGAAAGTGCCTCAAGCGACCGCAGCGGCGGATACAGCTCCTTCGGTAGCAGCCAAAAAACTTGGTGCGTGGATTTATGTCGTGTGGGATGAGATGGTGCTGACGGTGATGCAGCTATTCTTGCGGAGGCGTAGGCCACTTGTCGAGGGATTGTGCCCAGGGCTCCAAGTGCTACAACTGCTCGCAGACAGGCCACATTAGCCGTGACTGCCCACAACCTCAAAAGAGAGCGTGCTACTCGTGTGGATCCGAAGGGTGAGCGCCGTAGATATTTCTGCAAAAGAACATATCTGACAAAAGTGACGCAGACACATCTCTCGCGACTGCCCCAAAGCTGCTACATCTGCTGCGTAGATACACACGATGTAGAGCACGATTTATGCAATCCATAGGCTACTCTTTGATTCTCTAACTGATGTAAGGGCGTGACCCGGGATAATCCGGCAGTGTGAGAGAATTCCGTGATTTCGTTGTAAAACGGGGGTTTAATAAATAAATCCAACGTCCTCTTCCTCCTCCAACCATGTACCTCGCTGCTGCTGCCCGTCTGGCGCGTCAGAGGGCCCCTGCCCTCCACCGCTGCATCGCTACCACCGTCGCTTCCCCCTCTGCCCCCTCTTCCTCTTCCTCCGTCACTCCCGTCCCCATTTCTAATGTTGAGGCATCCTGGACTAAGCTTTCTCCCGAGGAGAAGGCTTCCGTGCACCAGCAGCTCGAGGAGATTCAGAAAAAGGACTGGAGGGAACTGACCATTGATGAGAAGAAGGCCGGTGAGTATCTTGTTTGACTTCTTTTTCGACGCCTCAACTATCCGGCGTAAGTCGGAGGAAGGGAGGGCTTGTCTCGGTTACCGTATGCTCATTGTATCTTTTTCTTTTCCATGTTCCTTTTTCATGTTCGGCGTTTTGCCATTGGTGCTTGAACGCGTGTGATGTGTGGTTCTGGATGTGGTATAGCCTACTACGTGGCCTTTGGCCCTCACGGACCCCGGGCTCCTTCAAGTGCACCAGGTGATGGCTTTAAGATTCTGTTGTACACCTCTGCTCTTGTTGGTGTCGCTGCTTCGCTCTTCTTCGCTCTTCGAAACTTTGGTACGTGTCGCCATTGCTTCCTTTGCCCACTCGTGTGCTCACTACGCGCACCTGTGCGCTGTTTTCTTTCTACTCTTCAGCCACACCCCCGCCAAAGTCTATGTCCAAGGAATGGCAGGAGGCGACGAACGAGCGCGCACGGGAGATGAACCTCAACCCTATCACTGGTAAGAGCCTCTTGTCCTTTTGTCCAATGTCCGGAGTTATTGATTGACCGACGCGTCTAGGTATTTCGTCGGAGGGTTACAGCGGAAAAGGATTCGTCCAATCCAAGTAGACTTTTTTTTACACTATTTTACACACAGAGAATTCAACTTATTCACTCTCGTTTTGCTTTGCATTCTCCATTCCTGGTTAGTTGTTGTAGTGAGGGTGAAGTCTGGAATGTTGTTCGGAAGGACTCGCTCGGGACGGAGCCGGGGTTGAGGCCCCCGCCCTGTTGTCTTCGTTGCCATCACGAACACACGCTCACTCGGGGTACCTGACATCATTCCTCCTGCTTGTCCGCCTTCTCTTCCGTTGCGCGACGTTACACTCAATTCAGCGCAGGTATTCATCGCAAGCCTCATAGAACCGTAAAATGCCTCTACTTATCTTGGGCGGCATCGGCCCAACCCGGCTAATCTACCAATCAGATACGACGCATTACTTGACCCCGTTTGGTCCTCACCCAAGGACTACACTGTACAAACCCGAAGCCACGTCGGTTGAACGTCGAGTCAACGCTAGCCCCAACGACGTACCGACCTCGCTCACCTTCCCATGTCCTCACGGACCATTGTTTCGTATGCACATGGGAACAAAGGGTCTCGTCCGTATGAAATGATGGGCCGGACTGCTCTAGTCAACAAGGGATCAACATACGACGGTCTACCCCTGTGTTTTCGCATGTAAGAACACCCCATTTAGTCGTGCGCGTTAATGACTCTTCTGGAATCTGGAATCACGCCGCTAGGCCTATATTCGACCATTCCGGCGAGGCTTCCACCCGAGATCGGACATGTCGGAAGCCGCTACAAACGGTGGTATTATTCGGTTGAGTACAAGCTACCGCGAAATCCGATGCGTGACTAATATGTATACTACGAAGTGTGATGATTACTAGACATAATGCTACCCGGTTACAATACAAAAGTCAAGTATGATGGAGTTCAGTCATTCTTTTGTTCAGAAAGAGTTGCCGCAAGCGCTCTTAACTCGAAGTCCAACGTGACCTGAGCAGCTTTTACAATCTCGGATTTGACAGCGAAAGGATTCTTTGGAAAGGGGATTGACGGTTGCAGTAATCCCCCAACAGTCGGAGTATGGTTGCTACCAGCACGCCGGTCGAAGTAGAGGAGAGCCATGCCGAACTCAATTGTAAACGTGCTTATCCCCTTTAAGGTCCCGACAAGGCGCTCCAACACTTCTAGCGCTTCGTGTTGGGTTGCCACCCGTTGGAATCCTTGTATTCTGGACGTCCCATCCCGCTCTTCTTGCAGCCGTCTACGCTGTGCACGCTTGGACCGCTTGTAGTGAAATTCTTTCTCCAGGACCAATCTGATTTCTGCACAAAGAGGTTGCACTTCCCAAGCAAAGGAATCGGTGTTGCGCGTCATATCCGAGATCTCCGAGACAAAGTCGAGCGGAGCCATAGAGATATCGCTGGAGTAGACGTTCCAACGGGCATAAACATCTTTGATCTTTCCGAGTTGCTTGGTAATGCATTTGGTAAGCCTGTTCGTCTTGAGCAAGAGTGCTTCAGCGTCCCTGACAATGCCTTGTGCGGTATTGAGCCTGGATAAAGTGTTGGAGACGCCCCTGAGATGGTTGTTGAATGCGGTGATATCGCCTTCCAGGCAGTGCTGAAGAATAGTAAGAATATTATACTGCATCTGAAGGTGTCGTACTTGCCTCGCCACTTAGTGGGGTTGTCTCTAAGACATCCGAAATCTGTAGTTTGTTGTGAGGGGGTATAATCACTTGGAGCCTGGGCAAACATTTCAAAGCTTACTGTCGTTTGGTAACCCTCTACTAAGCCCAGCACTTCCGATAGCTGCATATTGAGTGCATTTAATGCCCAGGACGTTCCATCATATCGAAGGCGGGAGAGCGACCCTTCAATCGGGGTGAGAATCTGGCGAACTGCTATGGTGAACATGGTACACTCTCCGAGCTCGTCCCAAAGCGATTTAGTAGCCGACTGGAGCTGCTCAACAGCCTCTATAGCCTGCATGTAGGCTTGTTGCTCCTCCTTTACAGCTATGGTAGCATTTGTCAGGGTTGAGGTTTTAGCGCACACACAAGGACTCACCCGTCAGTTTGTCCTCAATTTTTTCTTGTAACTTTTTTTTGCCTATCCTAATTCCGCACCTCGCGAGCATAGTGACGAAACCAGAGACCGGCTCGGGGGCCAAATCAGATACTGGTCCCACAGATTGATCGCCAATAGTCTCTACGGCTGTCCCTGTCCCGCGCAAGAGTTTCTGTTTTTTCGTTTGACCCACGCCCTTTTTGTTTATCTCCAGTTTCGCCTCTCGAAGGTCTTGGTGCTGAAGCTGAGAAGTCTGACATCAAGAACCGTCACGGGGGAAGGGAAAGATTATAAACTCGCCACGACCAATTTTTGCCGGAATTCGTCCACCAATCGAACAGGTCCCATACACATGGTCTTTTCGGTATCTGCAAGGACCCCTTCTATTCTTTGAGCTAGGGCCGACTTACGGCCTTCTAGAGAATCAGGTGTCGCCTGGAGTGCCAATTTGACCCCATCAAGGATGAGGTCAATCTCAATTGTACAAGCCTGCGCTTCTTGGCCACTCGTCTTCAATTTCTCGGCAAAGCCCAACAGCACTTCCTGGAACTTATTAATCGGGATTTCGGCCTCTGATGCGTTCCTAGGTTTCTCGCCTTTTCAGTAGTTGGAGTGTACGACGTCTAGAGTCACGTACGAACATTCCTGGACCTCTGCCCATGCTGGCCTGGTGACAGTGTATGCGAAGCCCACAGACTTTTTGAACTTCCCAAGGTCTCCGAGTGCTACTTCGACTAGAGACTCTGCCATACTGAGGTTTTATGGGCTTAGCGGGCAAATGGAGAAAATGGTTTTGTCAGAAATGGGCTAACGTCGTGATGCATATATTGGTGGTTGGCGGGGTGTGACGTCGTGTCACTAACATGCTCTCAGCCCATGTTGGTATAACGGATCAAGAATCTCGTTCCTTTTATAAATTGGTGGCATTGTCAGATTCCCGCAGTTAAAGCAAAGTAAACAACTTGTTGGCTAGGACAATTGGCTATTGCAATTCACTAGCCAAATTGCGTTGGTCCACCCAGTCTAGCCGCTGGTGGCCACTAGTTGCTCATCGACACCCGCTGTCCCATTGTACTTCAGATCGGATCAGATCAGGCATGACGTCAGGTGTCCCGAGATAATAGGCACATGAACGACCGTAGCAACATAGTCACATAGTCCACATAGTCACATAGGGCTCCTCGCTTTTGATTTCTCTCTTCACCATGGCGGACACACAACCTGTGATACTCAACTTTTTGAAGGTAAGGGGGGGTGGTCATCTCATTTACCAGTTTCTGACTACTCTTTTAACAAATCAGCTGCCACCTGACCAAGAGACACTCTTCCGGATCAAGGACATACCTATGACATTTTTGCACAAGCTCAACCACTTGAACCTCGTGCTGCGCACATCCCACAAAACTACTCCTTGCCCACAGGCCATTGAGCTTGTGTGTAACTTGCGCAAAGCGGCCACCAACCAATGTCATAGGATCTTCGGGGTTGTCTTCCACTCGAGACACTTTACGGTCTACTGGCTCTGGTTGGTTGACTCATTGTCAGCAACACCGCTGACAGAGACGGCAATTGGACGAACCCATGTCACTGCTTGGCAGGCAGACTTCGCTGCAAACGAAGTCAGCAAAGCTCATGAAGCAATGGTGAAGTTTGGGCAGGATATTACGGCCGCGGCCCAACGGTTTTCTGTAGCACTCGCTGAGGGTGAGACCTGACTGATTTTCGATCTATTAGTCATCTGTGGAGCTAACAAATCTGTGCCAGGTGGGGACACGACGCTAAATGCTACCTTGATCGCCGAAAACACTCGACTCGTCACTGATCTTCTCTCTGCGGTCAACGAATGTGTCACACTTTTTCCCCAAATTTTTGACTACTTCAGAGACGTGGAGGCACGGCTACAAGATATCAACTTCCTCAAGTCCAGTCCGCCTTCAGAAGAAGAGATTGAGATAGTTCGGCAAAGATGGAACGAGTTCTGGGTTAGTCTGTCAGGGGCGACATCGGACATTGGTCGGCCACTTTCATGGATGCTATGGGATCCGCTAGTCGAGAGAATGGTTGGCTCCCAAGATTCCTCTTCAATCATACAGGCAGATGCCGCGTCGTTGTATGTCCAAAATCCTGCGACCGCTGGATGGGAGGCAACCATGGTCGCGACTGACACCTCGGACGCGACAGCACAGCCTACTCAGGACCAAGGTTCATTTCTGCGATCCCTACTACGACGGTCAATCTCTTGCTTCTCATTGAAGCATTTTTGCTAGACGAGACTGGGATGTGGTTAAGCAAACGTTAACGAGAAACGTGTATATTACGTAGCGCAGTGTCTTAGGCTGACGACGGTTTCAGATCACTGTGAAGTACAACGCAAGTCATTTGTTAGATTTTGCTTCAACACTCGAGAATACATACACATACCTGAGGTACAATGCGAATCGTTGACTTCAGGTTACAGAAAAATTTTCTTTATATACCTACGACCCTCCGGGATCCTCCATTTCCTCTTAAATAACCCATGGATCGTCCACCGCCCACTCAACCCACCCTACCAAATATGGGATCCAAGAATGGACCCACGAATGTCGATAACGCCTCCTTTCGACAAACGTGGACTTCCTGTGTGACGGTTCCTTACAGGGTCGAGGTACATAAAGGCCTATGATGGCACCAATGTGGATGTTAGATTGAAGAGATGAATAATTAATAACTAGCTCCCTTGACGCCACACCATGAAGTCCTAGTCGCCCGAAGGAAGGTAGCGATAGACATCCAAAAAATATCCAGCGCGGGTGTGCGAGAGCGTAGTTTGCGTAGTCCCGTAGTGGCTCCGTATGCCAACTTGTCTGATCCAACTCGCCTGGTGGGTGTATCATAAGTACTTTGGGGGAACAGATGCGGTTAATCGAGGATAGACCAACCTGAGTCCAAATATTCATGCCCTCTTCTTTGTATTGGACATTGTCGCCAAAGGCGTTTTACCAACCTCAGGAGACGCGTGGTACGGACTGAACTGCGCTTACCTTCATTGTGTTAGTCATCGCGCTCCTTCCTGTTTATAACCTCCCCCCTTGTCCTCGTCCTATTTTAGTTGGGTTCATTTGCAATCCCAATCTTCAAAAATTACTCTTCAATGTGATTGTGTGATTTATAAGGAACAATTAACAGCGGACACATATAAATATATACTTTATCTTAGCTCTATTCCTCTCGGTTCCCTTCCCGCACGATTAAATATTTAGCCAAGAACATCGATACACAGATTGCGAATTAAAACAGAACAGCGATAATTATAGGAAAAAGAGCATCATTTCACTGCACGATATGAGATTTCAAGAAGAATAGTGCAGATGTGCTCTCGCCGGCGGGCACAGAATTTCGTCCTTAAAGAGAAATAGGTACGGCGAATACGAAATCTAGTCAGGATTCGGAAAAGTAGGCTCAAGACTCGCACAGTGTCCCAAATACTGGCTGCTGAAACTGAGGATGTTTGGGGATGACGCTGAGAACGGGGTCTGAATGCAGCCAACGATGGAGAGCAAAACGTTCTTCAACGTCCGGCTCAATGTGGATGGTACTGGGCGCAACCACTGATACCATTCGGGTAACTTCCGGCAGTTCATTTTCGTCTCCTGGTTTTTCTAAATTCGTGGGCTTAGTGAAAGATACAGGTACCGAGCTGAAACTCCTACCTATTTCCGTTAGCCGGGCGTGCCTGAACGCAACGACCGTTCCTGGTGCTGCATCAAACTCTTCTGCGTTGTAGGACCATAAGACAACTGGAAACAACAGCCCGGACTGATCACAGATAGTGATCTCGCGTTTGGGCAGAGGCTGGAGAAGTTCAGGATCTATCATCCAAAAATTGGGTGAAGTATTCTGATCGATACCTTCGTCTCCATCTCTTCCAGAGGCCCTACGTCATACACAACACCAATCACATCAACACACTACCAGGATACTTCAGCAAGTAGTAACACGCAAAGGAGCTGAACCGACTGGAGCAAGCCTTATCAACCATTCCTTCGGGCGGTGTGTCTTTAGGTACTCCTCTGGTAACTCGAGTTTACGGAGCTTGGGTATTGGGACGAAGTCGAAGCTGAGCCTGAGAGGCTCATGAAAATCATGGCACTGACAAATAGCAACCAACAATCGGAAAAAGAGTAAAAATGCCGAAAAGAACGCACCTCTTCGATTCGTGTACACTTCCTCAGCTCTATGATTTCTTTGTTCGGAAGGTTGAAGTAGAAGTCACTGCAGGAAGATCGACGGTCGAACCCCGAGATGTAGTACATCTTTCCGGTTTCAAAACGGCTATACAGCTCCAGAGCGACGTCTTGATACGCATAGGCACGTATTTCCCCAGATTCATCCAAGAGATGGAGAGCAAAAAAGCTACGATCGGATGATAGCCGCGGATCAGGGAAGCGGGATTTGTAGGTGACAAGAACTCGAAGGCGGGGGACAGATCTACTCTCGAAATACTTGAGGGCGGCGATTGGGACGCGGTTTCCCCCAGAAACTGTTGGGGTAAGTTTGGACACGACCGAAAAAATACATGTGAGGCGCACTATTCTCTTGTTCAGGTGAACGATAGCATGGATCACCGATGATTTCTTCAGGTGCTGCCAAAGGCTCTGGTTTATCGAGTATCAAAGCTCTGAGCAGATCCCAGGTAAAGAGACTCGACCACAGCTGAAGTTGACTGGCAAACTTACGGACGTCCGACAGGAGAGCAAAAGATCGCCTTCTTGACCCTGATCACTGCTGGGCAATCGACCAGATGAGAATCCACATATGGCACGCAGATAATAGCAGGCGCGTAGTAGAATCCATCTGAGACTACTACCTCGAAATATCCCCTGAGGCGGAAAAGTCTCTCCTCAGCGGACTGTGTCCATTGTGGCCATGATGGGAAGAGAACTTGGACGACTACATCAGTTTCGTGGAACCTTCCAGTTAGCTGCATCAACTTGGCAACTCCATTTTGCGTGAGCCGGATGGTCATGGCTAGAAGATAAGTCAACTTTTTCGTCGACGCGTCGTACTTTCGTGTCGCGTAGCTTTCCCACGATCATTAAGGCTCAAGTCCATGTGACGTTTCGTGCATACCCAAATTCAAGCAGGGCGCTAACGTTGGTATAAATACGTCCTCGTTTGAACACAAAACCTCGAACAGGATTAGGGAATGGGGTGCGATAGAGATGAGGGCTAGACACTATTCAAGTTCAGCAGGCTCAAGGTTCGCACAGAGTCCCAAACACTGCGCGTTGGGCTTTAGGGTGTTTGGGGATGATGCTGAGATCAGGATCTGAGCGGAGCCAACGATGGAGAGCAGCGCGTTCTTCAACATCGGGCTCAATATGGATAGTACTGGGAGTAACCACTGATACCTTCCGGACGATTTCGGGGAGTTCACTTTCGTCCCCCGGTTTATCTAAGATCACGGGTTTAGTGAAAGGCACAAGAAATGAACTGAAATTCCTACTTATTTCTGTCAACCGGGCATGCCTGAATGCAACGACGGTTCCTGGCACCACGTCGAATTCTTCCGCGTTATAAGACCATAATACAACTGGAAACAGAAGCCCGGACTGATCACAGATAGTGATCTCACGTTTGGGCGGAGACTGAAGAAGTTCAGGATCCGTTACCCGAAATCCTATGGGACATATTCATCAATACCTTCGATTCCACTTCTTCTAGGGGTCCGATGGCGTGCAAAACGCCAATCACATCAACGCACTAACAGGGCAACTTAGCAAGAAAATGACACAAGATCGACTGAGCTCACATTGGCAAACTTCGTCACCCAGTTTTTACCATACCACGAACTTGAGCGCTCCGTTGGCAACTCGAGCTTGCGGAGTTTGGGTATTGGGATGAAGTCGAAGGTGAGCTTAGGAAGTCCATGAACGTCATGGCACTGTCAGGCGGAAATCACCAAGTGGAGCAGGAATGGGAGCATCAGAGAGTGCATACCTCCTCGATCCGTGTCTGCTTTGAAAACTTCACGACTTCCTCATTCGGCAGATTGAAGTAGAAGCCATTGCAATCATTGACGCGACAGTGGTTGATCCCTGAGATATAATACGTCTTTCCGGCTTCAAAACGGCTGTACAGTTCCAGGGCGACTCCATGGTACGCATAGGCCCGTATTTCCCCAGACTCGTCCAGGAGGTGGACGACGAAAAAGGTGCGACTGGATAATAGCCGCGGATCAGGGAGACGTGATTTGTATGTGATGAGAACTCGAAGACGAGGGACTGAATTTCCCTTGAAGTATCTCAGAGCAGCGATTGGGACGCGATTTCCACCGAAAGCTGTCAAAGTCATCGACACATTCGAACCATCATCTACTCGGAACTCACTACTACTTTCTCCGGGAGAGTCGCGAAATGGTTCTCCTATGACCTCTTCGGGTTTTCCCAAAGTTTCTGGGTTGTCGGGTATCAAGGCACTTGGAAAGTCTCAGATAAAGAAGTTGGGTAACAGTCGAAATTGGCTGCCGCAAACTTACGAACGTCCAATCGGAGAGCAAGAGATGGCTTTCCTGACCCTGATCACCGCCGGATAGTCGACAAGAGCAAGTAGTCCGTTGTCCACAACAGATATGATGGCCGGCGCATAATGGACGCCATCTGAGACTACTACATCGAGATTTTCCTCGTCGGTGGTGTCTCTATCTTCGGCGGACTCCATCCATTGTGGCCACGATCGGAAGAGAACTTGAACGACTATATCAGTTTCATGAAACTTGCCGGTTAGTTGCATCAGCTTAGAAACTCCATTTGGTGTGAGTTTGAAGAGGCTGCACATGGTTGTGGGATGAACACCGTTTTCATTGACTCGTGCCTTGTTTACTGTGTCTCTCCCACGATCATGAAGACGCCCGTGCCATCGAACCTGAGGGCAAGGGGTGGCTGTGTCACACTATGAGGTGATACAGCATGACCCAAGTGCAAGTGCTTACTTGTGGCCGGCGGAGAGCGATAATACAATTTCAGTGCGATTCGGGAGACTGTAATAGTTTAGAAGGTTACATAAAAATAGGTCCAAGTAGCACTGTGAAAGACGTCGCTTCAAGATATTATAAACTACACATGTGCTAAAAAAAACTTCATCCACATAGAGCTCTTGGCCGAATTGATGGAAATAATGAATGTCTAAAATCATTTTTCATTATCAGCAGTTCCACTTTGAAGCAGCACAGCATATATGCATATGGTACCCACCCAAGTTCCTTCAGGCTTTACCGGGCGCCCAATATATCAGATCAACCAACTTGTTTGTCTGGTGAATGAGCGCTTGGACATCATCCGGCAAGGGGCCTCTAGAGTTTGTCTGCCTCAGGAACCTTCGAAACTTAATTTGGCCATCAATTATGACCAGAAACGGGTTGACGGCGTGTCCAGCTGGGCGTGTTCGAGATACGAAAGAGAAGGGCGATAGTCGGGAACTGTCTTCATTTCCCGGATATTCTCGAAGGCGGCGATCTGGTGAAGCAAGGTAGTGCTTCGCATCATACGTATCTGAATCGTATATCGTTAAGATGCCCTTGGCGGGTAGAAAGTGCTCGGGGTGTAGCGCTACGACTTCATATTTTGCGTTCAAGATGATAGGATCCGCAAGCTAATTCGGTAGGCATGAGTGTAATCAAAGAGCAAAGACATAACAGAAGACTTGACATTGATGTGTCTGCCAGGGTCGCCCACAGATTTATCCACCGCTTCTTGACGCCGATTGTTATCGGCCTCGAGCATGCGGATAAGTTCGTCGAGTGTCTCGCCCGCTGCGGTTACCGCGATGAACGCATATTTATCAAGAGCTATACAAAGCCTCGGGTCGACTATCCAGAAAAATCAGAGATGTTCCAGTTACGTTCAGTGCGACACCTCCACTCACGGTTCACGATATTTGAGGGATGATTGATATGAAAGTCCGGCGTGACGAGCTTCAGCTTTTCGATAAGAAAACGCTCCTGCGCGAAATAGAACGTTGAGAATAGTTCATAGATATGATATGCGACAACCCACGACTTCTATGTGAGCTTTTGGATCCTCCGTATTTTCTTTGATCCAGCGGAAGGGCTTATTACAATAGGATATCGCTTTGGTGATGAAGCACGGTTCCTCGACTGGAACAGGTCTAATCGCTTCGCCTTCTGCTCTCTCCTTGTTTGAATCGCTTTCCATGTTGTTGAGAGGGAGGGTGCGATGAGTGGCACTGGACAGAGAGCAAGAGACGAGGACGGAGAAAAGGGGCTGTCGTTCCCGGACAGGGAATGATGTTTCCTAGTATAGGGGTAACATCAAACACGAAACTGATCGGATCGTTAAGTCCGCATATGCGAGTACAAGTTCTCCAGTAGGACATGATGGTCTTGACTGGCGCCCTAAAGTTTCTCTTCCATCCTTTATTCCATGCTTGGGTACCACCGGGAGTACCTTTTTTCAGCCAGAAAACAGGTGCAAAAACATGTCCTTTAGCACTACACTGGGGTACGTGTAAGCCCGCTACAAGAATAGAAAACAGACCCTCATTAACGGCAATCAAGAGACACGCGACGTGTTAACAAGGAGCATATACGCGAGAACAGTAGTTGTGGTGGCATATGGAGCAAAGAGCTCGAGACTTGACAAATACACAATAGATAGGCTTAATCGATGTCTTGTTCCTTTCGAGGATTTATTAACATTTATAAAAGCCCTTTCAGAAAGTGTTGATTGGAAGGTATTGATAGGGAATGTGATGGTCAAAAGAATCCTATGTCAAAGTGCCGATAACGAGTATAATACAAATAGATTGTGCAATTTCTTCAGCTCTTCTTTTTGCCTTCATTACCATTGACTCCACTTTCTTCATCTCCATCCTCTTCACCCTCTTCATTGTCTTCATTGTCTCCATCTTCCTCATCTTCCTCGTCTTCATGTTCTTTGCCTTCATCCTCATCTTCATCTTCATTGTCTTCATCTTCCTCATGTTCTTCATCATCCTCTCCATCCTCCAACCCAAATATCTGATACAAAAGATCTACTCTTCCAAATGGCCACTCACTCCCTAAAAGTGTACTCACAGCTTCATGCCTATTCTCAGGCTTTCCAATCTCCTCACATAGGCCCTTATACCCTTCACCATCCTCCTAAGTGCATCTTGATGTATCCTCTCATGAAGTTTCTGGATGACCAGCAGTGAAATCTGCAGTGAGTTGAGTACTTCTGAGCCAGAAAGCCACATAGAGAAGCTCCTGAGAGCCCATTGAAGGTCCACAGGATGGATCATTGGTATATAAGAAAGAGGTTCCTACAGTGTTTGTGAGCAGGTTGTATGTGTGTAGAGAAAACTGAGCTCACATCTGATGGATGATTTTTGCATGTCTGACTGGCTTGATAGATGCCTGCATCATTCATGATGGTGATATACTGTGAAAAGTCAGGTTCATTCTGATTTTGACAGGATTGAAACCAACATGTTCATTTGTAAGGGCTGCTATCTGCTGATCAAGGACATGCAGGAGCACATCCTGCTTTCCCAATGTAAATGTGAAGGGTTCTGGAACAGTCTTTGCCACTTGCATCAATATTGACATGGAATCAACTGGTTGCTTCAAACAGCTCACCAAAAGATAGCTCAAACAATTCAAAATGAAAACTGCCTGGTCCCACTTTGCACATGAATGTTTCTTTCTCTCACTAGCTACTACACACATCTCAACAACTGGGTCAACCATGATGTTGAGGACTTTTTGGAATCTGGCTTGTGGTTCACTCTCATCTTCATCACCAACCAAGGATGACTGGTAAACTGCCATGATATTGCATAGAATTTGGGCATGGTTGAGGATAGCAAGAGGAGGTATCAATGAGGGATCATCATTGTCCTGAAGTAGGCTTAGTCAAATATGTGATAGCCAAACAAAAAGTGCATACCAGCTGTATGCAAGCCAAGGTGCATCCTTGAACTTGGATGGACTTATAAAACACCTGTAAGTGAGGTCTGCAACACTGCCAATGCAGCAGCATTAGTAAAATTAATGGAAGTAATGAAGATTAGAACATACTCCTGAAGTGCCTTTGTTAGGATTGCTTGGTCACCAGTGGTCCTCCACATCATGAGCAAATAGAACTGCAGCAAGTTGGCAATCTTGTAAGAGACAATACTACTTTCTTGCAAGTGAACAGTTTGTTGCACCCTCATCTGGAGGTTGAATAGTCAATTCTATTGCAGGCATATGTAGTATATGTCTGTAGCTCATACCTTCAAGGGACCACAAAGCTTCCCAACAGTCAAGTCCAGCAACTCCTGGATCCACTCCTCCTCTTCTCCCCCAGAACCAAAGTTTCTTACACTGCCCACCATACAATTCACAGGTTTGAGATCAAAGAGGCTCTTGAGAAACTCCTGCTCTGCAGCAATGCCTTGATGGACCCATGTAAGGGCTGGGCCCTTACAGTCATATATTCATTGTTCCAGATCATCTTGAGTCGCTCGTTGTTAATTAATTAATTATTTTCTTGTTTGTCTTCAACCTTGATGGATTACTCAATCCATCAAAATACATTCCTTATAAATCTCATTGTCAGCTGTCATTAGGACAGCTGACCTTATACTACACATCTAAGTACACCCAATATATTGGGCTTATAGTACTTTGGTGTGAATGTAAGGTCAATAGCTCTAAGTAAACCCAATGGGTTTACACTTTTTTACTATACCCTGCACTTGGGCATGTACTAAGTGAATCCATTAAATGCAATTATTGTGCTTAAAAGCCTAAAGCAAAAAACTCTTGTCACCACTCACACAAATGACCTCACAGTACAACCACCCCCCTGGACACTATGATGTGTCTGAAGACATGCAACCACAATTTGACATGACGATGCATGATGTGAGTGCACAAGACACACACACACCACCTATGCCCCATCCCCCATCCATCCCCTCACCACACAACAGACTGACTCCCCCAGTCCCTATCACCATCCCTCCAATGGACGCGTTGACTCACGACTTGTCCACTACCGGCGAAGAAGCTCCAGAGGAGCTTCCTCTTTTTCCTGAACTCAAAACAAGACATTCCCTTGCAGCATGTCCCATGTTGCCAAGTACAGCACACTGGTCTGATGGTTCACAATCTGAATCATCAACACCAGAATTCCCACCTCCAACTCTTAATGACGTGGTCTCATTAGAAGACCAAGTCAACTCAATATTCACAGACTATGGCATTATTAAATGCCAACGCCAACATCAGATGTTGGTATACACTGAGACAATCATAGCAGAATCTTATAGAGAAACCAACTCACCAATAGACGTTGGCTCCAACCAATTCTGTACCACATATATCAAAGCTTTAACAAAGCTTTGCATGGCCTACCAAAAGGCCTGAGCCACAAAGGTCAAGTGAACTGACCTTATGCCCATGCACAGTGTGTACAAAATACAACCCACACAACTGTACCTCGAGCACATTCTTGACTCCACTAATGATGGGATCACCTTTGATCCCCTCAATGCCAAAATTGATGAAGCAATTGAGAGGGCTGAACAACACCCAGTGCACGAGCACAATCATCAATGCAATAACAACGGACTACCAGCAATGCCCCAACCACAACTTTGCATTGCACCACCATCACCTACCACTCTATCGAACACTGTCCAAGCTGTGGTGCACTTGCATGCACCCCAGCAACCTGGGGAGACAGACCAGGTGTACAATGAACACCTTAGTGCACAATGATGACATGCACAAGGGTACAGCCTTAGAGCTGCCCACTTCACTATTGAAGAGTCCACCATCATGGATGGCAAAACTGTCCTGGGAAATGACACCTTTGTGAACCATCAGCAACACTATGCCCCAACTGGTGGGACATCACAAATACAACCACCCTTGCTGTTAATGCAGCCTGACCACCAGGGTCAGACTACCATCTCAAACTCACGATGGTCACCACAACTACCCCCTATCCCCTCTCCTAAGGGGAAAGGACTAATGGGTGCACCATCACCGAGGATGATGATGCAAGGTAGCAACTACCTTGCAACAAATCTTGCTAAACCAAACTCAGGAATGGTAAAACAAACTGTTCCACCCCTGCCAACGGCCAAACCATTGGTTGACAGTAAATCTCCAGTGGCTTTGACATCAAATGTCAAAGCTGAACAGCCCTCAGCTACTAACATTCAGGTGAATGCTAATATGATCCAAGCATTGAGCATGCCATTCACACTACCTATGGCTAAATGAACCCCTTGTGCTGACAAATGGAGCAACTGTATTGCTCTACAATGAATGCATAACAAAGATATCCACACTCACAGGTCATCCATGATAGACAACCAGTACATTAGGTTCAATGGACATATACCCATTGAAGTGACCATGTCAGAACATGGGGAGCAAAAACTCACTACTCGTGTATTCTTTGGAGGCCCCCTTAAGATGCCTCAAACATCCGACCCCCGCAAAATGGTTAGGGTGGCCTCCCCACCCCAACAACCAGTACAACTGCCTTCGCAGGGACAAAGCTTGCCCCCACTATGTAACCTAAACCCTCTCTAAAACCTCCCTCTGGTACGAGAGGAAGAAGAAGAGGATGAAGAAGAGGAGGAATGAGAGGTGCATAACACCTCACAACTCCCAACACCAAATTGAGGGACTTGTCATTACTCCCTAGTTAGAGAAGCACATGACGAGTCTGTAACTCCGGGGATCATACAATCCATCCAGAGCTACAATAATCTTATGTATGATTGTTTACATAGAACAATTGACCAATACCTTGCACAACCAATCAAATATCCCAAAGGTTATAAACCTTCATTGAACAAGCTCCCCACAGAAAAGAGCTTGGAGCCATACAGTGGAAGTCACTGATTCAGAGACTTATTGTCATTTGTGACAAGTCTCTGTGCTGACTTCACCATGAAGGGACTAGGGGGACAGAACCCTGTCACGGACCATTTACATATCCTGACCCTCCAATACTATCTCATTGGAGAGGCAAAAGAGATGTTTGTTCACCATGTACTTAGCATAGATCATAGTAAATATGATTGGACTTTCAAGAGTGTCATAACAGCACTCTATGGCAGATTTATCAGACTGACATCAATGCATGAGGCTCATGAAAGCCTCAAGGGAGTCAAATACAATCCCAAGGAAGGGATTCAACACTATTACAATGCCATCTTGGGTTACTTGCAAGACATGGCAGTCCATCCTGATGATTATTCTCTCATTGAGACCTTCTTAGAAGGTCTACCACAAACTATGAGACACTTCCTCATGTTTGACAGAGGATTGTCACCTGAAATGAATCAACTTGAAGACTTTGTAGTGCATGCAGCTGATTATGAGAATTGGATGCAAAGCAGTGCCTTCTTTGAAAGGGTTTTGAAACCCTCTCAATCACATGAACCATTGGCAGGCTTCCCAAAGAAACCTGCTGCAGCAGAACCAAGAACAAGGACCACATGGGTCCCTCAATGCATATCCACAGGACGGGATCACATCCCTGCTCATGAGCTAAGGCAATCCTCAAATGCCTTTCCACCAAAATGACCATTGAGACCTCCACCTCAACAACACAAACCCAAGGCTCAATTCAAACCACAGGTACAGAGCAAGGTACCTGTTAAGCAGAACCAAGGGAACAAGGCCACAGAGAAAGGGCCTTGTTACGAATGTGGAAAACATGGTCACTGGGCACAAGAATGCCCAGAGAAGGGGAAACAACACAGCTACATATGAGCTGCACACACAGTCGTTCCAGCAAATGACAAAGAAGTTCTTCAACAAGAAGTTGAAGAAATCGAACAGGACTCAACCTCAGATGACAACACTGAAGTCCAAGAAGAACCAGAGTCTAGTTTGTCAAATGGAGACAAACTAGTACAAGTTGAAGTCATCGAATCAGACTATGGATCTGACATTGATGACAAATATGATTTCACCACCATGATTGGCAATGCAGAAGATGTTAACGACAAAGATTGTGATGACTTTGATGTTGTTGATGCACTCACTGTCGAGCCCAGCGAGAAACCAGACCACAAAGTGAGGGTACACTGCATTACCCTCCATAAAGAGAAGGATAAGATCCTTCAGCCCCAAGCCTCCCTCAGTGAGAAACAATGTCTCACCACTCTCGTCAGTGTCAATGGTATTGACACTTGGACACTGTGGGACTCCAGTAGTACAACTACTGGCATCACCCCCACATTTGCACAAGTGGCTGGCATCAGGGTCAATGAACTATTAGACCCTCACACACTGCAACTGGGGACAGTGGGCAGTCGATCCACTGTCAAGTACAGAGCAACAGTAAATGTCGCCATTGGAAACATACATACCCATACATATGTAGATGTAGCAAACTTTGATTGCTACGACATGATAATCAGTATGCCATTCATGCATATGAACAACGTCATCCTCAACTTCATCAAGAATGAAGTCAGAATTGGAAATGAAACCATAGCAGTGGCAAACTTTGCCAGCAAATCAGATACTCACCTGCATTGCCACTGTGCAACTGACAAAAACAAGTCAAGTTGACTTGTGGAGGATGTTCGACAAGATAATATTTGTCAAACATCCATAGAAGAAGTGTGAGATGACAAACAAAGTTCCTGAGGGGAAACATTATCCCACGATAGCTGTCACCTCCTAGAAAAGGTTGAGAGTTCCATGAACTCTCAAAGGGGGGATGTGGATCAAGAAGAACACAAGGTCTCCTCCAAGAGACACAAACTGAAGGAGAAAGCACCTCCTTCACCAAATCAAGAGGGACAAAATGCCCCTCATGGACCACAAAAAATGAGATACAAGTCTTGTTTGATAGACAGACCAGCTCAGAACCCAATGTTCGAGTGGTATTATGACCCCCACATGCCCACAGAATGGAATGCCATGGTCTGTGGCATATGGGAAATGTGTCGTCCTGGGGATGAACTACCAACTTCGACTGGGTTCACACAACCCAACCTCAATGATGTAGTTGAAACCCAGGAGTTTACCAGGGTACATTACCCTGATAAAATGGTATGAGATCAACTCTGCAGTATGCTTGTCACCTGTCTTCCAGTGGAAGATGAATCAGAAACACGAATATGAAATGCTCATATCAATGCTGAAAAGAGGAATTGCCACCCTGAGTGACAAGGTCAGTATTCCAAGAAAGACATACCGACTCTGCACCAGCAGTGGTTCAGCGAATTCAAGGACATCATGCAAGGTCCTCCTGACAAATTACCACCATTTTGTGAAGTAAATCACAAAATAAACCTCATTGATGAGAATAAGAAGTACAATTACTTCACTCCTTGATGCCCTCAATCT
>JAEUWP010000281.1:0-22467 GCA_018524725.1 Podaxis mareebaensis | reverse complement strand
AACACTTGGGAAGACGAAGAAAACTTGACAAGAAACGCTTCGAAGATTTTAGTAGAGTATAAAAAGAGACATTTCATCCCTCCATTCCAAAAGCTCGCCACTTCCAAACATACTCATGTCAAACGCTAGTTCCTTCTCTGTCAACGATTATGCCGCCATCGAGCCAGCAGCGTCCAGACCGGAAAGCTTCACAGAGCTCCTCCATGGAGACTCTCAGACCAGAGGATCTGACAGCGACTACGTCGCGACGTCTCCCTCGGACCACCTCGAGTTCGCTACCATCCAGAGCGAACCATCCCCAATCACTAGTACCAACCCGTTCCACCAACATTCATTCACTCATCCAGCATCTACGACACCTACCTCCGATCCACCGCATGCCAGTCTTCCAAACCGCACAACGACTGTTCCGGAAGATGAAAACTATCAGAATTTCCTTCGACAAGCCCTTGCCACCACTCCCCAAAGGAACACAGATCGTCATCCATCGGGACAACACCATCGAGTGTTGGACCCACGAACATCTGGAAATCCGACCGATCTCCCCCATCCATATAACCCCTCGAGTCATATCTACCAGACTGCTACCTCCCTCGCCCAGGCCGCTGGTTATCCAAGCACAGCCGACGTGCTCACAGACCCACGAAGCTGGAACCCACCAGCTCCGGAACCAGGAGACGAGTTATGGTTTAATTTCCGAGACGCAGCTACCCGAGCAACACGACCCCTCTACAACGTCGCATCGCAGTATCGAACCCAGCATCAGATCCAATACGCGAAGAACCTCGTCAGACAGGCGTGTACTTTCCTCACCACCACCTCGACCGCAGAGACCCCCGCCTTCGTCGCCTCGCTCCATCAACAGTATGGAAGCAAGCACACCACGGCACACTCTTCCTCCTCGAACCCCTCCTCCTCCACTCACGCCCAACGCGCAGAGATGGATCGAGTATCTCAGTCTCGAGAGTCCAGTGCAACAGATACTGGAAGCCGAACACGAGTTACACCAGAAAACTATCCCTGGCAGTACCAACGAGATCGAGGAGTCCTTGTTGCTGAGGGAAGAGCATATTCCCATCGAGCACATACCGACCCATTCGTCCCAGAGACCCTTCAGTCTCGAGCTAAGGCTTCAGTCGAACAGAAGCCTGACATCGCCACCTACCTGAACCTACCAACCCTCATAAACGTCTTGACTCTGCAAGGAGAACTGAACCCCCTCTCGAAATACCCCAACTGGGAGCGCCACATTCGACGACGAACTCTTCCTCTCACCGTCGCGAAACTCCTTCCTCTCAACCTCCTCAGAGTATACGCGCAAGGCTGTTGGCTTTGTTTAGGAGTAGGGCATATCGCTTCTGATTGTCCTAACCACATGTGTCGATTCTGCCAAGGACGAAATCACCATTCATGGCAATGCATTCAACGTCCTCAGACTCCCGTCATTCTGTCTCGATACCAATCCCCTGTTAACGGCCCCACGTATGAAGAAGCCAAGAAGCGTGTCCGGTTTCTCACCAACGCTCTGACTCTCGGTCAAAGAGGACGACAGAACATGTTGTATGAAGACGCTTTCACTCTCATCCCTCGCCCTATCCCTCGCGATCGTGGAGCTTTAGAAAATACCACTACTGAGTATACTTTCAATCCTATCACGAAACAGACCGAAGGACGACATGTCACCATTAACAATATTCCCATCCAGAATCAGTCCAAACGACGCCTCGCAGAGATCGACACTTGTTATAGGTAGATCGATCCGGAGTTCGATTACACAAAGGGGATGATGTTACAATCCTCTCGCTTCCTCCGCCATCTATGCCCCTCATGCATTCCCGCCTCGTTGTCTGTCGACTGCCCTTCCGCCCCTCGACTCCAAGCGCCCGCCTTGACTCGTCCTTCATTGCAACTTCGGTCTCACTTCGGATCTTCCGAAGCGGCACTATGTTTAGCACTCAGGCTCGGTGATGTGTTGTGTATTAATAGTCTACCTTCTGTAGATCTCATCTTACCTCAGGCTCGGTCTTCTATACTTAGAGTACTGAAGTAAGTACGAAGATTCTCCTTTAGGACATGTAGGATAGTAATCGCCCTAGTATTTAGATAGCTCGTAAAGTAAGTAGAACTTAGCTTTACGATCACTTGTACATAGCGCGAGAATAGCGAGGACTGTCTTCCGCTTTATCTTCTTGCCGCATGAGAGCTCTACCTGCCTCGACAGGATAACTGGCGTAACAGCTAAACCTACGGAGTAGCCTGCGACCTTACAAGTCGTATCTCTCCCTAGGCAGTCCCTGCGAGATTTCCGACCAGCCTCTAGTTCTCCCCAAGAGAACGGACGGGTGTTCCGCTTCAGGAACTTAATAGTGTCGGGGTGTCTTAGGACAGTATCTCTCCGCATTGAGACGACGTGTAGAAACCGTCTCTACGTAACAGAGTCACTCGCTACACTGTAGGTTGACTATGTGAATTAAGCACACTTAGAGGTTGAACTTCTATCAGTCAAGAGTATGACTAATAGAAAGTTTACTACCACACTGATCATCAACTAACATCAATTGTAAGAGTGAAGTACATAGATACAATTGAGGTTTAGAATATTGGAAGCTTGCACTCCCAGTACATGGGTAGCTATTTAAGCTCTACATCTATGGTCTTAATTGGGAATCTATGATGATGTAGTGCTAAGTCCAATAGTCAATCAGAGACATATAACTATGGAGTGGAGATGAGGTAGAAATAGAAACAGGCTAAGAATCAGAGATAGACTAAGTCCAAGAATAGTTCAAGACAAGTTATAGTGGAGTAGCAAGAAACAGAAACAGGGAGTAGTTCTGGAGATGAGTCCATACATTCTGGTCAATAGACAAGAGGCATATAATACAAGTCTAAGTCTGGATGAAGTTGTCCATTAGAAGAGTCAGAAGTAAACAAGGCAGGGGATGAGGCAGAGGAGGGAACTGTGAAGTTCCTGACAAGTGGAGAGTCAGAAGAGTCTGACTCAACCATAGGGCTGTAGCATGGTGACCATGATGATGATGATGAGGGGGAGATATCTCCAGTGATGTAGGGAGGCAGGTAAGGAGGAGGTGGAGGTGGAGCAATGGCCAGTTCTTCAGGAGGTGACTCATTGATGCTGGGGACATTGGAGTCAACACTGAAGAGAGGAGGGAGTTGGGTACACCACAGAGAGATGGAAGGTGGATCCTCAGAGTTAGGATCAATACAATAGACTTCTACTTCTCAAAAGTAGAGTCCATGGATGACTTCATATTTGATAATATGAGGGACAACTGGCAGATACATCATGTAGGGGTGAAGGAATACAATTGGCTCTCCAGCATAGGGAATCATCTTCCAGTCATGGGCCCAGGATGAGTTGAAGTCATTGGCAATAGTTTGAACATAAAGACTGTCAGGATTGAAGACATGAGTGAAGGGGACATTCTCCCAGGCAATGCACAGTATTTCAGTCATCATGCAATCAGTAGAATAGAATAGTGGGCCAAGGGTTGGCCAGTCTTCAGAGAAGAGTGAGGTGTGACCAGGAAGGCAACAATTAGCAAAGGCTTCATTCCTGTAGTGAGTGAAATTGCTGGCAGATTCATTGGTGTCAGTGGTGGTGTCTTGAGAGGCATTTGGGATTTGGGATGTTGAGGAATTAATCAGCATGATGCTTATGTGTATACTTACCATTGGCAGTACATGCTGCATCCTCAACTCATATGCTCTGCATTGACTGAGCATAGATATTTTTGGAACCCTACATAGCTTCATGCTATGATTAGATTGATCCATTTCTATTAATATACTTATAACACATATGTAGATGTATGGCCTGTGTTAGTATTACTCATATCCTCATGGATTATGACCTGTAGAAACATTTCTCACATCTTATGACTCCTGTAGTATATGGTAGAGTCATGTTTCATCTATCTTCATCTTTTACATGCATCCTACTCATGTTGTATGCATGTATGCTTTATGTTTCTGACTCATGCATGTATTATACCCTATACCCAGTGTAGCTACTACAGTATTTAAACCCTCATGTAGTAGCATACTTGCTTCACTGGAGTTTACATTCCTCATCTATTTGACATCTCAGCTCTCCTAAGCACACCATTCCTTGCTACTTTCAACTCAGCCTTATCTTTACTGGTTCTCCATTGGACTCACCTTTCCCTCACCTTACCAATTCACTTCCTGTTCAATTAGCCTCAGATTGTGAGTAACTGGTTTACTCTCCACTGATGCAATGCTAGTGTAGCAGCAATATCATTTTCTTCTCATCAGGTTATGGGCCCTGAGACTCTCCTTCTGAGGATTCTCTCCTATTAATTTAGGATTGAGATAAAGATGTCTTGGGATAACTACCTGATCATTATCTGTATTTTGCATTACACTAATACCCCATATTTGTTCTTATACTCAGCTGACTACTTAACTGCCAACTATTTTGATACATCAGATATGGCATCAGCTATTGCTACCAACTCCCTTCCTAAACTTGAGGGCCCCTCCAACTACAAGTTCTGGGCTTGTCACCTTCAAGGAGCTCTTTCCTTGATTAGTGTTACTGGTTCCACAGAAACAGGCTGGTCCCTGACCAATGGAACAGCAACAGCACCTGGAACAGGTGATATAGCTGAAACAGCATGTCAGAATCAGATGAAGGCACAAGCCTTATCGATTATTGAAAACACATTGCCAGATTCGATGCTGCTTCATGGTAGAACAGCCCCAGACACCTTATGGACTTATCTCTAAACTCAATTTGGAATGCTTGGTCCTGCTAATGTCTACAGCTTGTTCACCCAAGCTCTGAAGAAGAGAATCACCAGAGAAAGAGATATTGTGGTTGATATTGCTGAAATGGCAATGCTCTTCACTCAGGTTGAGGAAGCTACTGCTGCCATCCCTGAAGTTCTCAGAGCCATGGTTCTTCTTTCAGCTATTCCAGATGAGTGGGATTTGGTCTGACAATTGTTGTTGACCAATAATACCACTATTGCTGCCTTAACTTGGTGAGTGGTCACAGACACTTTAAATGCTGAATGGGCACAGAGGACTGGACATAACAAAATGTCTGCTCATCTTGCCAATGCTAACTCTGCTGCTAAAGCTAAGCTTCCCAATGACCAAGGCAGTCCTTCTGTCTGGAACAAAACCCATCCTGGCCCACCTTGTAGTTGATTTATGTCTCAGCCTACTAGCAGGGACAAGTCCTCCAATGGTCCCAAGCCTCAAGGACAACAAAGCAGTCAGCCAGGTCAATGGCAGACCATCAAGCCAAAGAAGAAAAGGGCCCCCAAGAAGAAGAAGTCCCCTAATGCCACAGCTAAACCAGCCAATTCCATGGTGGGTTTTGCTGCACCTGCTTGACTAGCAGAGCCAGACCATCCATCTCCTGCTGGTGCTGGTAGACCTTACACAGGTCCCAACATGCACCCCTTTGACCTCTTAGATCAGATCCAGTGGCCACAACAGAATGCTCCTCACATTCTGCCACAGGCTCTGGTCCAGCAGCATCTGGCTGCTTCAGTCCCACAGGATTGCCCCCTGCTCCCTTCACTTTCTCACTGGGTATGGTCTCAGAACCCTGTTCCCATTGTCCCAACTTACTCTCCTGCCATGCAGGAGAAGCATAAGTTTGAGGAGTCAAAAATAGAGGCAAGTAACCTCTGTTTTACTGCCATCCTTGAGCAAGAAATAATCAACCTTGCACAGGAAGTGCATGAGACCCTCAAGACAGTGAAATGTCAATGCACTGATACAGTGACTAAGTCACTGGATCAGCTTCACAAGGAACAGAAGATCCAATCCCAATGTTATTGCAACATCAATCATACCCATAAGCTTTGTTGTGTTCCAACCAAATGAAGCATTGTGGAACTGATTGAGGAAACCTTACTCCTCATGTCACTAGATAATGTTAGTGAGAAAGCAAAGACCTTTGATGAAGACTTCCCACCACTTCTGGGACAGTCTGGTCTTCTGCCAGCAGGTCACCTGATTGAGGTAGGCACTTACTCTCAGTGTGTCTGCATGGGCAAATGGACTAAAAATCCAAAGAAGACTCAGCCTTCAATGCAGTGCCCTGAGAAGCTGTATGATGTCATCAAAGAAGCTCTTCATGAACATGAAAAAGAGAAGCAGAGGAAGGCTAAGGAACTTTGCTTCAAGAAAGGGAAGTCTAAGGCTCAAGGGGAGGTCTACATCCCACATGTGAGTTGCTTCTATCAAGACTTGATGAACCATTTAATTCATTTTGGTGTTATCAAGGACACTTATGAAGTTGATCCAAACATATGTGTTAACCCTATTGGTTGATTACAGCTTATTCACTTCCTTGTTACTCAACAGGGAAAACAAAGCTCTTGAGCCCTTCAAGAGGCTCTTGCTGTGATCAACAAAAACCCAGAAGGTTTTCCTTCTGATCCTAAAGATCAGGAATACCTTTACTCAATAGGTTTAACAGAACATGAATGGGATGAGGCCATGGTGCCTGTGACCTCATCAGTCAATGTCCCACCTGCACCACCTTCTTCTCCCCATCTCCCTGGAGTGTCTTATCCCAATGATGAGATTGACCTCATCAGGAGCAATGTCAAAGATTGCCCACCTTCTTCTCCCTGTCTCCCTGGAGTGTCTCATCCCAATGATGAGATTGATCTTGTCAAGAGCAATGTCAAAGATTGCCCACCTCTTGTCAATGGCCCACATCATCTATCTGATGTGGATTACAATGCTGATGACATGAGTGATGCTGAGAGTGACTTCAAAAAGAAGGCAATGGAGTATGTAATCCAAATCTTATCACCATCTTCTGATGCTGATCACCTCCTATCTCAGACCAGTCATGATGCTTCCTCAAGGGAAGAAAAAGGGCAAGCTCAGCAAGAAGCACTGTGCCAAGGCCAAACATTGGGAGGGTCAGTGAGTCACCCATGTAGGGCAGAAGGAGGAAGAGGAGATGAGCACCTACCACCATGGGAGTGAGTACTTAGGTGGCTCATAAATTTGGACAATTTTTACAATGTATCATGTACAGATTTTGTAGCAATGTGCACAAGCACATCTCACTTTAATGTTATCCATTCCATACATGAACCACCTAGTCCAAACACTTCTAAGATTGCTCATGAAGATGAACCAATATATATGGATGAGTATAATGCTATTTGGTTATTGGATTCAGGAGCCTCAGGGCACTATACACCTCATTTGGAAGACTTCATTGACTTCCAATATTACCCTGAACCAATAAATGTTTATACAGCAGGTACTCCAATGCAGTCTCCTGGTCATGGAACTGTCTTAATTGAAACCATGATCAATACAGATGATGGCACTTGGATATTAAATCATTCTTATCTATATCTGGTGCATTACCTTGAAGTGGTGGAGATCAATTGTTATCAGTTGGGCAACTTGCTAAAGCAGGAGCTAAAATTGAAACAACTGACAGCTACTCAAGCATCAATGATGCTATGGGACATCCAATCCTAGTTGCCAAACTGATGATCAGTTGCTCTCATACTCTACACTATGTGAAGAGTAAGATAATTAAAAGTCAAGGTGATATGCATGCCTTTGCAACTAGTTTCAATCCAGGATATGACATCCTACACAATTGAATGGGACACCCATCAGATCATATCCTCAAACATTTTGAGACAAGTACAATTGGCTTTCCTCATGTAGACATTCCCAAAAACAGCTTGAAACCTTGTGAGGGTTGTGCTATGGGAAAAATGCATCAGAAAAGCTTTAATGTAAACTTTGAAAGAGTGTCTAGGCCTCTAGAAAGATGTAAGCCTACTGAGGCTTACTAAGAGCTTTAGACCTTAAGTTCACACCGACATACAATAAACCTGATGTATTGGGATGTACGTAGTGTATGTATAAGGTCAGCTGTCCTAACAACAGCTGACAGCGAGATTTATAAGGAATGTTTTTTGATGGATTGAGTAATCCATCAAGGTCCAAGACAAACAAGAAAATAATTAATTAATTAACAATGAGCAACTGAAGATGATATGGAGCAATGAATATGTGACTGCAAGGGCCCAGCCCTTACACACCCCCCATTGAGACCATAGAATATGGTCAAGGAAATTGAAACACAAGTGGCATGGCTACTTGTGGAGGTGAGTGATGGACGGGGCACATATAGTGCCCAGCCAGCATGGTGGATTAGTACGAGGTGACAGTTCACCTCAACAAAGGCATAAGCTGGGGTTGACTTGTTCAAGAAGGTGATGAGGACGAGTGTGAGTGGGAGGAGGCGATCGATGAAGATTCGCCAGCGACATCTTGGGATAATGGGGCAGAGGTGTTGGCCTCAGCCAGGAAGGCAATGGGAGGCAGATCAGACGCAAGGGCAGAGGCATTGGCCTCAGTCATGGTTGCATCCAATGATGGATGGTCGGCGGTGGTGGGAGTGGTTACAGAGGTGTTGGCCTCTGTCATTTGGGTGTCTGCATCGAGTGCTGCTCCCTTGGTGATCATAGGTGTCGACCTGGTGAGGGTCAACATGAGGGGGTGGGCCAGCCACAATTGGGAGGGGGGTGGTTCCAGCAGGCGTTGGGGGTAATCATGGTTCTGGAGGAGCCGGAAGAAGGGCAATGCTCCTGCTGGTAACCACCCTCGGGGAACAAAGTGCTCCCCTTTTGCTTGTTGTGCATTCTTGTACTCAAAGTACAAGAATTGGTTAATGTCATCGAGAGTGGGATGTCTCCAACCATCCCACTCAGGAATCACCAGGGGCTCGTGGTATCAGTCAAGGTACTCGACCCGGCAGTTGTCATGTTCATCGTATAAGTTGTGGTGTAATTGGTCACCACGATAGGTGTGGTTTAACCACCACAGCCCAAAAAGGTAAGAGTGGTCTACCCATGAAATGGGTATACTGTTGCAGATGAGAACGTGAGCCACATCATTGAGGCTCAGATTGTGGGATGCATATGAAGTCATTTCTAGGGGCCATATAGAGTATACGGGCCCATTCTGAGGAGCGAAGGCACATTCTGGAGGAATGTGGCTGTTGTATGATGTGATGAGTTCATGGTAGAGGTGTGGGGTTGCTACCAGTACTGCGAATAGTCGCACGAACCTTTGGGCTGTGCTTTTATTGTCAGGACTTAAAGCGTGGCCCAGGCCATATCCAAATATGCAACGGCAGTGCACAAGCTTCTGCTGTTTGAATGCAATGCCATTAAAGGCATTGCGCATGTCAGGGTTTCCATGTATTAGAAGATATTGACCTAAAAGGTCAATATCGAACAGTTGTGGTCCAGAGGGCATCGGTAATCCTTTGCCCTCGTTTCATTTGAGGATATTGCATGCACCATGGTCTTGTATGGCACACATGATGGGTTCTAACCTGGTGATGTACTCCTCCTGCATCCCAGATGCTAAAAACTTGGGGTCGTAACCCTCAAGGTTCAGTATGAATTCCATAGCATCATTGTGATGCTCTGGAAGGGTCAAGGAGGTGATGTGATACAGTTCTCAAAGCAAGAAATATGCTTCAAACCTGCTGTGGATGTTGACATGGCAGTTGTTCATGAACTGCCATAACCGAATTACTTGTCTTGGGGTCATAGGTAGACCCTGGCCTGTGATGTGGTGGATGGTGCCCTTCTTGTTGCTGTGAATGAACTCCCTACCTTGGAGTTCACTGTTTGCAGCAATTTGGGCATTTGTACCGGTGAACACAGTGTTTATTCACTGGCAGTAGTAGATGTCATGCGACAACATTCTGTGCATGAAGTTGTCACATTCTCAAATGCCGGGTTTGGTTCCCCAGAGTCCCCAGAAGTCGGGGACTCTACCTCCGCAGCCAATGTGGTCTGATACATTGGCGCAGTCGTCATTATTTGACGACGATGCCTTTGATTTGCTCTTGTTTTTCTTACGACAATTCTTTGTGGAATCATCGTTGTCACTCGAGTATTCCAGGCCTGATAATCATTCATCTGGGTCGTCTGGACTGTACCGGATGAATTCGTGATGTAGTCAGATTTCAGGCTCTGGGAGGAGAGTTCCTGGTGGGCATACCAGGATCAGTTGGCCAAAGGAGAGTCCCTCAAATAGGGACTCTGATGGAACAATGCTGCTCGAGGTCTGTTTTACTGACCTCGATGGGGTTGTTTGAGGAGGTTCTGTCATGGGGACATTGATGTCCCCGGACAGTACCTCCTCAATATATGGTAGGGTAACATTGGCTGGCAGTGGTGGTGGCTGACGTGAGGATGAAGCGGTCAGTGGAGGCAAAGGTTGACAATGTTGGTGAGGTAGTGGTTTTACCTTGTTACCAGTGCGCAGTGTCAGGGTTGTTGGGGTCTGTGGGGTGCTATGCACCCCCCATTGAGATGATGTCGTCGATTGAGACATCATGCGTCATTTTGCAGGCTGTTCTTCTTCGTGGTCCGACTTTTTGTTTAGTTGTCATTGCAGGTTCGAGACCTGCCTCTGTAGTAAGCTGTTTTGTCCTTCGAGCATGACAAAACGGTCTTGCAGACTACGGAGCTTCATGAGAAGCTCCTCGATAATTGCATTGCAGCCAGTGTGCCTTGAGCTGGTGCTTAATTCGGATATCAGGTCTATAGGTAGACCTGCCTCATTGAGTCGATTCATTAGCTCTTGGACATACTGGTTGTCCTTGAGCTCTACATCCATGGCTCGTTGCTTTCCTCGGGCTTTTGAGGAAAGGATGGGCTGTGCTGGCTCAGTTAATTTCTGTTTATCCTTGTCCTCTAAGGACAAGGATGCCAGGGAGTTTTTGGTCTTGCTCCTTCCTCGGGTCGAGGCAACTGAGGAAGATTGGGATGGAGGGGCATCTTTCCTCTGTGCATCAGTTGTGGATGATGTCTTTGGGGCCAGCGTCATTGGTCGTGTTGTTGTAGCTGGCTGGTCTTGGATCGGTGGATGTGGTGGTTGAAGGGCTGGCGCTGTCTGTTGGATTGGCACTAGCAATTGTTGAGCGAGTGGTGCCGGGGTGGTTTGCTGGTATTGTTGATATGGTGCCAGTGGTGGAGGATAGTGCCCATACGGTTGTGGGAAACTGTACATGTGTGGAGGAGGAGGAGGGTAGAATGCAGGGTATGGAAAACCCTGCGTGAATTGTGGGGGTGGTGGGGGCATTGCATGCATATGCGATGGATCCATCATGTTTGGACCTTGTGGTAGCATGCCCACAAGGTTGGTTAGTAACACTTGATGGGCAGCGAATTGTTGCCCATTGTTCACTGGTGTGGGGGTTGGGTCGGACGATATGTCCATTGCCCTCCCCCCTTCAAGGCCTGTTGGAGGGCCTCCATGTTGTGCAGGGTGAATCGTGTCACCCTGCACTGATGCATCTTGTTGCTGTTGGGTGTACTGGGGGTGTTGTGCATCCATGGTGGTGGTGTTGAGGCGAGAACAAATTAAAGTTATTTGTCCTGTCTCTGTGTTCCCAAACATTGGGAATGTGATCCTCAGGGTTGAGTGTCCAATTTTGGACACCATCAATTTTTCCATGGATAGTCATTGACTGATCCGTGGTAGTTGTTGAACTGAGTTAGCACCTTTCAGCTCTAGATACCGATCTAGAGCTGCTAGGTCTTTACAATGGCAATACAGCTCCCATGTCATATTGCCTAGACTCCAGTGTACCTGGAATTCCACCTTGCCATCGTTTGTGAAACGATGACTGATGATTTCATTGACAAACCATTCATGTTCGTTGTCTACACCAAAGTCATAGGGTTCTGGTTTATTTCAGCTAGGGAATAGTGTATCATCTGATGCATTATAGGGCCGAAGCAAGGATATGTGGAACATCGGGTGTATTTGATGTTCCTGCAGGGCTGGTGGTAGCTCGAGACGGTAGTTAGACGTCTCAGGTTTGGCTTCCAGGACCTTAAAGGGTCTGATGAACTTTGGGCAGAGCTTTTGAGCTCTGCCTTTCAGCAAGTTCAGGTTTTTGGTGGAGAGGAATACCAGATCCCTGACTTTAATGTTGGGTTTGGGCCCTCTCTTTTTGTTTGCCTGGCAGGTTTGGAAAACCTGCGCTTCTATGATGGCATCATGAGCAGATGCCAAGTTTATCAGGGCAGCTTCGGCAAATAGTCTAACACCCTTAGGGGGTGTCAGGTCACCCTGTATTTCTCAGATCATACTGGGCATGTATCCACTGTTCAATTTGAATGGTGCATACCCAGTAGTGGCCGAAATACTCGAGTTTATAGCAAACTCGGTCATGGGTACCTTGTCTACCCAGTTTTTCTGGTCATGGCTGACCATTGCTTGGAATATCTGTCCGATATTCCGGTTCATGCATTCGGTCTGCCCATCCGTTTGTGGGTGGAACGATGTGGACATTAGGAGCTTAGCTCCTAAAATTTTATGGAGTTCTACCCACCAAATGGAGGTGAACTTTGAATCTCGATCGCTTACGATTGAACTAGGGAGGCCATGTAGCCTCACGATCTCTTGTAGGTAGATCCAAGATAACTTGGATGCTTTCATCTGTGTATGTACTGGAATCAGGTGTACCATACTTGTCATTCTACAAATGACGACCCAGAGGTAGTCAAAGCCTTTGGATTCAGGGAATGGACTGACAAAGTCCATTCCAATGGAATCCCAAGGTTTGGTTGGGACTGGTAGTGAGTGCAGTGTCCCAGAAGGTTTCATAGTCAAGACCTTTGAGTGTTGACATATTTCACATGTTCTGCAGAACATGCGTGCATCTTTGGCTATTTTTGGCCACCAGTACCACCTTCAGAGGTACTCTGCTGTCCGTTGATTGCCGAAGTGACCAACGATCTTGTGAGCTTTATTCAAAAGCTCTGTAATTAAGGATTGATCGTTGGGAACGCATACTACCTCCTGTCCTTGGGGGGTAGTTCTTTGAATAATACCATCATTGTTGATGGTAAAACCACTGTATTTCTCAGGTGCTTCAAGCACCGCTGAAAATACAGGGTCAGATGCATATCCTGATGTGATTGTTTTCATCACATCGACTGGGAGCTCCATTGGAGCTTCAGTGGTGATGTTACCCATTAACGTGTCTCCCAGTGTTGGAGACTCAAAAATTCGTTCTTGTGGCTCCTGTTGAGCCACCTGTCTCTGGGCTGTTTCTTGGAGCTCACGAGCTTCGATTTCTCATTCTTCCTGTTGTTCGTGCAGGCAGGTGCTTTGCTGCAATGGTCACTCGACCATTGCCTTGACTCTGTCAAGGAGATGCTCAATCTCCTTGGCTCGTTGTAGAGGTAGGTCCTCGCAGTGAGGATCGATTCTGTGGTCGACTTGGACATATTCTCCAGGGGAGTGTTCCTCTCCTGGAGTATTGCTTTCAAAGTAGCGAGACAAGCAGTCTGCTACTTTATTTCGTTCTCCTTTGACATATGTAATGTCAAAGTTAAAGTGTGATAGATAGTTCATCCATCGTCGTTGTTGGCTAGACAATCGCATTTGAGTTTTGAAAAACTCCAGTGCCTTGTGATCCATGATAACATGGATCTGGTAGCCGACGAGCTTGTCCTCCCACTTCATTAGCACTTCTAAAATTGCTAGTATCTCGAGTTCGTGCACAGCATAGTTCTGCTGTGCGGGGGTGAACTTCTTGGACATGAATCCTGCTGGGTGGCAGTCTGCCCAGGTGGGTCCTTGTCCGTACATAGCTCTGATGCCTGTCTTAGAGGCATCGCAGATGATCCATATGGGTTCCCCAGTTCTGGGGTCTATCGGTTTGACAATAGGGGTCTTCTCGCAGATCCTCTTTACCATGTCAAAGCAGCGCTGGTGAAGGGGTCTCCAATGGAATGGGGTTCCATTCTGGGTGATTGCAAGCAGTGGCCCAGTGTATGCAGATACATCTGGCAAAAAGTTTGCCAGGTAGTTGACAAGTCCAACAAATCGTTGGACATCAGTATAGTTTCTGGGAGTGCACCATCCCCAAATACGAGTCAGTTTGTCTTCGTCTGGGTGTATCCCTTGGTCATCAATAATATGACCAAGGCAGTCTACACAATCTGCATACAGATCGCATTTGGATTGTTTGACATATAACTTGTGTTCGTGCAGTTGCTCAAACACAAGTTGTAGATGATCTTCGTGTTCATCTATTGAGTCAGAAAATATGAAGATGTTGTCAAGGTATACGTGTACACATATACCTATGACATCATGAAATATAGCAGTCATTAACCACTGAAAGGTTGCAGGGGCATTACAATCCCCCTGCTGCATTATGTTGCTGACATATGTGCCAGTGATTGTAGCGAATCCCATTTTGTCTACATCTTCCAGACATACTCGGACTTGCTCGTAGGCATCAGTGAGATCGATCTTGGATTGATATCGCACTCAAGTGACATCTTCTCAAATGACATCTTGGTCTGGCAAGGGTGTAGCGTCCTTGACAGTGTTTTCGTTTTGTTGTCGTGCATCGATGACAGTTTGTAATCGACCATCTTTCTTTGGGATGCACAATAACAGTGCTGCTTGGGAGATATGTTGTGGCTCCCACCATCTTGCATTCACATAGTGGTTGAGTTTCTGGTGAAACTCCCCATGCAGGGATTGTGGGCATCTGGGAGTGAAGTAGCTATACTTCTTACTCTTGTCGATGAGGTTTATTTCGTGATTTACTTCATGAAATGGGGGAAGCTTGTCTGGAGGACCATGCATTATGTCCTTGAATTCATTGAACCACTGCTGGTGCAGCGTCGGTATGTCCTTCTTGGAGTACCAGCCTTGTTGCTCAGGGTGGCAGTTCCTCTTCTTGGCGTTGATCCGAGCATTTTGTATCTGTGTTTCTGAATCGTCTTCCACTGGAAGACGAGTGATGATCATACTGCAGAGTTGATCTCATACCATTTTATCAGGGTAATGTACCCTGGTAAACTCCTGAGTTTCAACTATGTTGTCGAGGTTGGGTTGTGTGAACCCAGTCGAGGTTGGTAGTTTGTCCCCAGGACGACGCATTTCCCATATGCCGCAGACCATGGCGTTCCATTCTGTGGGCATGCAGGGGTCGTAGTACCACTCGAACATTGGGTTCTGAGTGGGTCTGTCCATCAAACAAGACTTGTATCTTGTTTTTTGTGGTCTATGAGGGGCATTTTGTCCCTCTTGGTTTGGTGAAGGGTGTGATTTTTCCTTCAGTTTGTCTCTCTTGGAGGAGACCTTGTGTCCTCTGTGACCTACGTCCTCCCTTCGAGAGTTCATGGAACTCTCAACCTCTTCTAGGAGGTGACGGCTATTGTGGGGTAATGTTTCCCCTCTAGAACTTTGTTCGTCATCTCAAACTTCTTCTATGGATGTTCGATGAATATTATCTCATCAGACATCCTCCACAAGTCAACTTGACTTGTTTTTGTCAGTTGCACAGTGGCGACGCAGGTGGGTATCTGATTCACTGGTGAAGTTCACCACTGCTATGGTTTTGTTTCCAATTCTGACTTCATTCTTGATGAAGTTGAGGATGACGTTATTTGTATGCATGAATGGCATACCAATTATCATGTCATAGTGATCGAAGTTCGCTGTGTCTACATACATACAGGTACATATGTTTCCAATGGTGACATTTACTGTTGCTCTGTACTTGACAGTGGATCAACTGCCCACTGTCCCCAGTTGCAGTGTGTGAGGGTCTAATAGTTTGTTGACCCTGATGCCAGCCACTTGTGCAAACGTGGGGGTGATGCCAGTAGTCATGCTACCGGAGTCCCACAGTGTCCAAGCATCAATCCCGTTGACACTGACGAGAGTGGCGAGACATTGTTTCTCACTGAGGGAGGCTTGGGGCTGAAGGATCTTATCCTTCTCTTTATGGAGGGTAATGCGGTGTACCCTCACTTCGTGGTCTGGTTTCTTGCTGGGCTCGACAGTGAGAGCGTTGACGACATCAAAGTCATTGCAATCTTTGTCACTGACATCTTCTGCATCGCCAATCATGGCAGCAAAATCGTATTCATTGTCAACATCAGATCTGTAGTCTGATTTGATGACTTTGACTTGTACTAGTTTGTCTCCATTTGACAAACTATACTCTGGTTCTTCTTGGACCTCAGTGTTGTCCTCTGAGGTCAAGTCCTGTTCAATCTCTTCAACTTCTTGTTGAAGAACTTCTTTGTTGTTCACTGGAATGACTGTGTGTGTGGCTCATACATAGCTGCATTGTTTCCCCTTCTCTGGGCATTCTTGTGCCCAGTGACTATGTTTTCTGCATTCATAACAAGGCCCTTTCTCTGTGGCCTTGTTCCCTTGGTTCTGCTTAACAGGTACCTTGCTCTGTACCTGTGGTTTGAATTGAGCCTTGGGTTTGTATTGTCGAGGTGGGGGTTTCGATGGTTGCTTTGGTGGAAAGGCATTCAAGGATTGCCTTAGCTCATGGGCAGGGATGCGATCTCATCCTGTGGATATGTGATGAGGGACCCATGTGGTCCTCGTTCTTGGTTCTGCTGCAGCAGGTTTCTTTGAGAAGCCTGCTGATGGTTCATGTGATCAAGAAGGTTTCAGTACCCTTTCAAAGAAAGCACTGCTTTGCATCCGATTCTCATAATCAGCTGCATGTGCCATGAAGTCCTCAAGTTGGTTCATCTCAGGAGACAGTCCTCTGTTGAACATGAGGAAGTGCCTCATGGTTTGTGGGAGACCTTCCAGGAAGGTCTCAATGAGAGAATAATCATCAGAGTGGATCGCCATGTCTTGCGAGTAACCCAAGATGGCGTTGTAATAGTGTTGAATCCCTTCTTTGGGATTGTATCTGACCCCTTTGAGGCTTTCACGAGCCTCGTGCATTGACATCAGTCTGATGAATCTGTCATAGAGCACTGTAATGATGCTCTTGAATGTCCAATTGTATTTACTATGATCTATACTAAGTACATGATGAATGAACATATCCTTTGCCTCTCCAACGAGGTAATATTGGAGGGTTAGGATTCATAGTCGATCCGTAGTGGGACTTTGTCCCCCTAGTCCTTTCATGGCGAAGTCAGCACAGAGACTTGTTACAAATGACAATAAGTCTCTGAATCGGTGACTTCCACTGTACAGTTCTAAGCTCTTTTCTGTGGGGAGCTTGTTTAGTGAAGGTTTATAACCTTTGGGATACTTGATTGGTTGCGTGAGGTATTGGTCAATCATTCGGTGTAAATGATCATACATTAGGTTATTGTAACTCTGGACAGATTGTACGATCCCCAGAGTTACTGACTCATCACATGCCTCTCTGACTAGAGAGTATTGACGAGTCCCTCAGTTTGGCGTGGGGAGTCGTGAGGTGGTGTATGCCTCCTGCTCCTCCTTTGTATCATCTTCTTCCTCTCCTTCTTCCTCTTGGACGGGAGGAAGATTTCGGAGGGGATGTAGATTGTATAGCGGGGGCAGATTTTGCCCCTGCAAGGATAGTTGTTGGGGTGGGGATGCCATCCTGACTGTTTTGCAGGTATTAACTGTTTGAGGTGTCTTGAGAGGGCCTCCAAAGAATACACGAGTAGCTGCCTTTTGCTCCTTGTGTTCCGACATGGTGGCCTCAATGGGTATGTGTCCGTTGAATCTAACATATTGGTCATCTATCAGAGATGACCCATGGGTGCGAATGTCTTCATTTCACATTCATTGTAAGGTGACCCAGTCGCTCCACTTATCAGCATGAGGGGTTCGTTTAGCTGTAGGCAATACGAATGGGGTGCTCGAGGCTTGGAACAAGCCAGCGTTCATGGGAACGCTAGTGGCAGAAGGTAGCTTGGCTTTAACATTTGATGTTGAAGCTGCTGGGGATTTTCCACCGGCCATGGGTTTGGCCGGTGGCAATCTCATGGTCTCAGGACTCATTGCAGGGTAGTTACTACCCTGTGCCATTGTTCTTGGCAATGGTACACCCATTGGTCCTTTCCCTTTGGGAGAAGGGATAGGGGGCAGTTGAGGTGACCAATGTGGATTGAGGGTGTTGATCTGACCCCGGGGGTCAGGTTGCATTAACAGGGGAGGCGGCAGTCAGGATTGTGATGCCCCAGTGGTTGGGGCATAGTGATGCAATTGGTTCGCGAAGGTATCATTCCCTGGGATTGTCTCACCATCCGTGACAGTGGACCCATCGATGGTGAAGTGTGTGGCCCTTAGGCTGTACCCTTGTGCGTGTCATCATTGCGTGCTGAGGTGCTTGTTGTAAGCTTGATCTGTTTCCCCTGGTTGCCTGGGTGCATGTAAATGCACCATGGCTTGGGCAGTATTCGATAATGCAGTCAGTGAGGGGGATGGATGGCGTGGATGTAAGTGAGGGGCTGCAATGCGGAGTTGTGGTTGAGGCATTGCTGGCGGTCCATTGTTATTGTGTTGATGATGGTGCTCGTGTACTGGGTGTTGTTCGGCCCTTTCAATCACTTCATCAATTTTGGTGTTGAGGGGATCATAGGTGATCCCATCATTAGTGGAGTCGAGGACGTGCTTGAGGTACTGTTGAGTGAGTTGTATTTTATATATGCTATGCATGGGCATAAGGTCAGTTCGTTTGTTACAGGTTCTTCTTTGGCTAAGTGACACCTAAGTCAGAGCCTATCCTTGTAAGTGAGACGAGCAGAGGTCCTTGTCCTGTACAGGTCTGAAGGAGCTGCTCTGTTTAACCTTGGGTGGCTGTTCACATTGTCTCTAGGCAGCAAACTCGTATAGATCACACACTCCATAGGACATGACGTTAAAGAGAAACCTTGGAGGGAAAAGCTGCACACAAGGGTGAAGAGATGTAGACTTAACATGTTATGTTAAGGTAACATGCATTAAGATTAGACTTGGCTAATCTACATGTCCAGGCGGCATACATATACAAGTCCTATGACTACTTTAGGAAGTAGATCAATAGTAGCATAAAGGTTGAATAAGAGGAAAGCATATGGAAGAGGAATTCATAAGGCATATGGGCATAAAGATAGAAAGGTGGAGTGCATACGGCATAGGACGAAAGTCTGCAAGGGCAAGCATAATTGATGCGAACATAAATATGTCAGAAGAGATGAAACTGATACCTAGTCCAAATATAGAAAAGTGTCTGAAATAGGAAGTAGTAAGTTCAGTGTCTGATCACAAGTCGTCATTGCATGGAAAGTATACTCCGTGGTAGCGACATGCTTCGTCTACCTTCTCGCACATTTCCCAATCAAGCGTTTGTCGCAACTCCATGGTTTCCTGCCAGAGGCTTACCATCATGTGCTTCATCAAATCCCATTCTTCATAAGGCTGCTGCTCGGGCTCTTCAGTCTCCTTGGTGTTCTCAGAGTCTGCAATATTCGTAACATGATCCCCTTTGTAATGTCAAGTGTCCTCACTCGACTCAGTGGCTCCCGGTAACATTTTCATTGTCATAAGGATATTCATACATTCCCTCTCCTGCGTCATCCATGATGCTTCAGAGGGCACGCTCAATTGATCAAGCTGACTGTTGTCGAGGGTGAATGCATCGGTCAGAGGCTCTAGGGATGATGGTGGTATTGATGGCATGATGGGAGAGGCATGGAGGAGATCTGTCATGGCGTTCATCAGCGAATCTAGGTCCTCAGATGTTGTCAGCAGTGGTGAGGCCTGCCTGAAGGAGAGTGTGACATTGGTTGCAGCACAGATGAATGGGCAAAGGAGATCTTGAGTCTCCTGATGATGGGGGTCGAGCTGCAGAGGAGGAGGAAGTTGGTAAGGGGAGAGCTGGGGGATGAGCATTCTGGGATTGATCGTTTGTGGGAGTGCTAGTTCCTCATCCACCATCCTGCTGCCCAGTAGTGGCAGCATGTTTGGTGAGTCTGGCCATGGCGAGCTGGGCTCAGTTGGTGAGGATTCTGGCATAATGGAATGGTGGGCGGGTTCTGATGGGATTGAGAAAACAATACTTCTGGTAGTGTCTGGGGGTGTAGTGGTGGCAGAAGGGGCAATAGTATCTGTTGCATTGATCCGCCCTATGACCCACATTGCTACATTGATAGCAGGTGGCGCATTGGTTGGATAGGGTGAGGATAGGGCTGTCTGTGATAAGAGGTTCTGGATCTCCAGAAGTTCTTGTTTCGGTGTGTTGTCGATCCACATCATGAAGTTGCTCAGGTACTGAAGTGGTTCCTTGGTTCCATCGGGGCGAGGGGTTGTGAGTAACATTGCCAGATCTAAGTCCAATTTGTGGGTGGAGAAAAGCAGATACGTCCTCTCACACTTGCAGAATCATGTGGTGGGCACCTCAGAGGTATCGCCTTTCTTGATCAAGTCCTGGCAAGTCAATAACCTCAGTAAAGCGGGCACTGACTTCGTCAGCCAGTCTGTTAGCATGGAGCTGGCAATGTATTGCATTAAACCAAGTCATCCTGAAAGAGTCGAATACTTCAGTTGATTGATTACCATGCTCAAGAGCAGTCCTTGCTCGGGAAAAGGCATCTTCGTATAGAGAGTCGAGTCGTACTGCAGCAGAAAGAGCGGCATCACCTGCTTCTTGTAAGGCACAAGACAAAAAGGTTTGCCTTTGGGTGCTTTGTGCTTCATGTAGTTGGAACACCTCGGATATTTGGTGCCTGACTTCTGTGATGTTGGTGACTTGTCTTTGCTGCTCTTCATAGTGAAGGGACTTGGGGGTAGAGGGGCGATCTTCAGGGGAAGGTGTCAGCTCATGAGTGAGGGGAGTAGGTGGAACTGAGATAAGAGTTTGTGATGACACTCGGGTGAAAGAAGTGGGAGTGGTCGGGTAGTCAGTGGTTGTAGTGTCATTAGAAGTGAAAGACATTCAAGTAGCTTGGGTTTCAGTGGAGGTTGTGTCATAGTTTATAAGCATCGAGGAGGGTTTTGGAATTGCACAGGTCTGTCGAATTTTGCCAGGTTCGTTCCACTTTGGGGTATCCCTTCCAATGCACTAGAAACTCTAATCCTTGTCTTCTGGTGTGATGGTGCACCACTATGGCTTTGACTTCCCATTCTTCTTCTCCTTGGATGAGGTCAGGTGGGGGTCTTGAGAAGTGTTTGCCATAAATGTCATTTTCAGTGACAGGATAGAGATATTGGACATGGAAGACGTTGTGGATCTTCCAGTTCTTGGGAAGAGATAGCTCGTAGGATATGTTTCCACGTTTCCTAACAATGGTGAATGGGCCTAGTCGACGGGCGGCGATTTTCCTTGACGTGACCTGAATGGGCAAGTTTCGAGCGTTGAGCCAAACTTTCTGGCCAGGTTCTATTTTTGGTAGCATGCATGTTTGTGTCTGTTCCATCATAATTTTGCACGAAGTCTCATGTGCTATTTTTGCAGCTTCTTGGATATTTATAATCCAATTCATTCTTTCTTTGGCCAATGGGGAGTTTGTTGGTGCTAGCTCAGTTGGGAAGGCTTTGAGGGGATGGCCATACATGAGTTCAAACGGCGTTTGCTGGCAGTTGGCGTGTGTTCTGGAATTATGAGAGAATTCGACTAGAGGAAGATGTTCGGGCCAGGTATGGGGATTCTGAGCGCAATAGGCCAATAAGTACATCTCGATTTCTTGATTAAATCGTTCAGTTGATCTGTCCGATTGAGGGTGATAGGCAGTAGAGGGGGTGTGATCGATATCCAGCTTCTTGAACATGGCTTGTATCGATTTGGCCATAAATCGGGGATCTCTATCTGAAATGATTTTATCAGGTATTCCTGTGTGAATGAACACGTGCTTGATCAAGATGTCTGTGATTTGATCGGTGGTGGCAGATTTTGAAGTGGGTACTATGATTATCCCCTTTGTAAGACCGTGGTCCACCATGGACAATATTGCGTCATATCTGTTGGATTCGGGGAGGTCTGTGATGAGGTCCATGGACATCTGGTCAAAAGGCTGTGAAGATCAGGGACCTGGAATCGGTTGGAGGGGAGGCTTCAAGGGTTGTCTGTTGATTTTGTACTGCTGGCAGGTAGGGCATCCTTTCACATAATTCGTGACGTAGGTGCGAATGCCAGGCCAGGTGATGTATTCTTGAAGTTTCCTGAGAGTTTCAGCAACTCTGGGGTGTCCTGCAGCTGGTGCATCATGTACACACCGCAACAAGCACTTCTTAAGCATGGAGTCCATGGGAAGTTGAATGCGACCTTCTTGATCCAACTCTATGGTTCTGTCCTTTCCTTTCTGGGCTTCATTTTCAACATCAGGGTCTATGATGTTGATTTTGTTGTTTTCTCCTGAATTAGCCAGTTTCGCATTAGCATTGGTGAAGTCACTAGTTTGAAACTTCTCTAGTGGGATGGCTGCCTTTGTTGTTTTGAGCTCCATGTCTTTACTTGTTGAGGTGTGATCTGGCCTTCTAGACAAAGCATTGGCGGTGCAGTTCTTGGATCTGGGAATATGGCGAATCTTGATTTTATGGGCGCTGATGGGGCAGCAAATGGATCACTATTGAATATAACAAATAAAAGAGCTAATGTGAAGTGAAATATAAAATAGTATTACCAAAAGCCACACCCTAGCAAGTTCG